>CM030362.1:132874035-133116788 GCA_017893485.1 Hemerocallis citrina
TCTTAACACCGCAGATCATACCCGATCATGGAGATCAGTGACTCTCAACACCGCAGATCATACTGAGGCCCTCTTCCACACCCGGTGTCGAAAGTCGGCTCTGATACCATTTGTAACGCCCAGCCCCAATACTCAGAAAATTTTGTATATTTTTAGAAGACAAATTAATACTTATAATACAACTGCCCACCACAGTCTGCCTCTCAAAAGGTGGTTAACCAATTAGGTGACTCTTGATCATAGGCAATTATATTTTAATACTAATTGATATTGTACTCTCCCGATATGGGATAAATCTCAACAATCCTTTCTCTACTAATTCCATGTACAGTAAGAGTCCTTGTGGGCCCCCTTTGCTTTACCACGTCACACACACAAATCCAGAACATCTGCTGCCTTAAACTCAACGGGGTGGTTCCCCTTGCTTGATGACGTCACACTGACGTCACATGCCAGCAGTAGTAATTGCTGCACATCTGAATTCGTGGGCCCCTCCCCTTATTCCAATTATTACACATATGCCATTCTCATATATATATATATATATATATATATATATATATATATATATATATATATATATATATATATATATATATATATATATTATATTGTATTCATATTAGAAATTACGGGGTATTACTGTATTAGAAATTACGGGGTATTACTGTAATACCCCGTATTTTAGCGAACAGTCGACTGGTATATCTAGCAGTCGACTGCTACTATATAACGTGTACACTATGTACACGGGATTTGAGGAGATTTGTGAAAGGATTTGAGAATAATAGTCCCACATGGGAAATAAACAAAAATAGTTTGAGTATAAATATAATTGCCTATGATCAAGAGTCACCTAATTGGTTAAATACCTTTTGAGAGGCAGCCTGTGGTGGGCAGTTGTACTACATATTATCTAATTTGTCTTCTAAAAATATTAAAAATTGTCTGAGTATTGGGGCGGGGCGTTACAAATGGTATCAGAGCCGACTTTCGACACCGGGTGTAGAAGAGGGCCTATGATCTGCACATTTCGTGGGGTAAACGGCAGGGTGCATTTGTATGTACCGGGTGTATCTGCACATTTCGTGGGGTACACGGCAGGGGGATGATTCTCCGGATAGGCAGAGTGCATTTGTATGTACCGGGTGTATCTGCACATTTCTTGGGATCGAGGACGACGCTACATCAGGCTAGAAAGACGGATCCTACACTAGATGTGTGTCCCGTACTCAGCGATGACGCTGATTTCTAAGGTGGAGTGTATGTAATACCCCGTATTTCAGCGAACAGTTGACTGGTATATCTAGCAGTCGACTGCTACTATATAACGTGTACACTATGTACACGGGATTTGAGAAGATTTGTGAAAGGATTTGAGAATAATAGTCCCACATGGGAAATAAACAAAAATAGTTTGAGTATAAATATAATTGCCTATGATCAAGAGTCACCTAATTGGTTAACCACCTTTTGAGAGGCAGCCTGTGGTGGGCAGTTGTACTACATAGTATCTAATTTGTCTTCTAAAAATATTAAAAATTGTCTGAGTATTGGGGCGGGGCGTTACAATTACACGATGGACCCTTACATTAGGGGGGAGAGTGACCCTGATTAACTCGGTACTCTCCAATCTACTGACATATTATCTGTCCTTTTTTGAATTCCCAAAATGGGTCATTCAAAAGATTGACCGAATATGGAAGATATTTCTCTGGAAAGGAGCAGATGCAAACAAAGGAGACTACCATATTATCAAGTGGGAAAAATTTGCATGAAGAAGAAGAGTCATGGTGGGCTTGGTGTCATTGATCTGAGAGATCATTGATCTGAGGAAGAAGAGTCATGGTGGGCTTGTCGGCAAATGGTGGTGGATGGGGAAGGGTGGCGAGAGAATATTCATCCTCACCTTCTAGGCAAGGGGATGCGAAGACTTGGTCTGAGGATGGGACCCAAAGTCTCTTGGTTTTGGAAAGGGGTTGCCAAAGTCTATAACCATTTTCATAGTTGTGTCTCATCTTCCATTGGCAATGGCATGATGGCTAGGTTCTTGTGGAACAAATAGTGCGGATATCATCCTTTAAGAGAGCTATTCCCTAATCTATTTGACCTAACAGCCCATTCCAACATCACAGTCGCCAAAACTTGGAAAAGAGGTACTTGGAGACCACCTTTTAGATCACATCACGACCCAAGTCCCTAAGGAGACTTAGGGCACTACAATCTTATATTGTCCAATCTTGAGTTATTTGCTCTCAAGGACCAGATCGGAAAACTTGGGGTTTAGAGAAACATGGAACCTTCATGGTTCACTCTCTATATAATTGTATTCATTTTAGAGGTTGCAGTCCGAAATGATCTACGATTCTTTGGAAGGTCAAAACACTGATGAAAGTTAAAGTCTTCCTTTGGCTTGTTCTCAACGATGCAATTCTGACTAGAGAGAACTTGTTAAAAAGGCAACCTCACATCGTGACTCACTGTGGATTTTGTAATGCTCAAATGGAATATAAGACTCATATATTTTTAGATTACCCTAGAAGTAAGGCTATCATGTGTGTGGTCTTGATGGCTCTTGGAACATCAGTGTATCCTCAAGTGTATGAAGACCTTTGGATTGGGCTCACATTCGCTAATGAGAGACGTGAGATGAGGGAAGCGTGGTTTATCGCCGCAACGACCTGAGTTTTATGGCTTGACAGAAACAACTTTTACTTTTGTAAGACTTGTAATACTATTTCTGGTAACCTTACTCACATCATGCATCTTATTTATTTTTGGGTTACAGCTGTGGCAGCGGGTCCAAGAGAAAGAATCGCCAGGGTTTTTTAGGTGGAGGAGTATGATGATGAAGATGTGCAAATAGGCCCTACCCTCGACTGATACGGAGCATCATAATTTGGTTGCCCATCCTTCAGGGCATCGTTGGAGAGACATATTATGTTGTACTTGTTTCATTCTCTTGTATGTTTTTTTTCTTTTTGCATTTTGTCCCACCCTCTGTCTTGTGGAGGTGTTATGTTTTATTTTCTGCTTAGTAGTTATTTTGTAATTGCACTCAGTTCTCTGAGTTTATTTTATTAACTCCTTATTAATGAAAAAATCATTAAACCAAGAAAGTACATATTGTTTTATGTCCATTTCCATGGCATAAAACTCTGATTCTTATTCAAAAATTAAAAGTACTAGATTGATGCTTATACACTCAAATTATGCAAAGTTGCCTCCTTTTTATAGTCCTATCTCCCAAATTTTACAAAATCCGAAAACAGCCGTTTGTATTATATATTAAAAAAAAAGAAAAAAAACTGTTTAATATCTCTTTCTTTAATAAAAATCAATCTTTGAGAATCATAAATTTCCTAAACAACAAAAAGATGTTTCCAAATAAAAGATTCTTCTCCATACGAAAACTCCAACCTTTTGCAATTAAACCCAAAAGATCTTTATCCAAAAACACTCACTTTAAGCCAAAACCTTTCCTTTTTTTTTGGTAAATTCAAATCTTTTTCCAAAAAAACAACTCTTTTATTCCAGAACCCGATTTTCAAGAGCACCTTCTTTTTATTAACGAGACTTTCGAAACTCTTCTCTAAAAAAATTACTAATGTTACCATGTGCAAATTGCACAAAATAAAATAATTTTGAGGGTCTCATAAAATTATTTAAAAATTAAAAATTTAGAGATATCTCTTAACTATTTCAATCACAATATAATTAAAAGATGACAAATCTACATATACTTTCAAACAAACAAACATCATTCTATATTTCTATTCAATTGAAAGGAAAAGAAAGGAAGAAAAAAACGAATAATAATTACCGTAGTTGGGTTGTGGCTCTTCTCGGACTCCTTGATGTACTTCGCTATCTCCTTCTCGACCGCGAGCTTCTTAACCGTCTTTCCTCTCAAATCGAGCATTCTCTCACAAATTAAATATAATCAACATAAAAAACACATGGATGGAACAAATATATAGATTAACCAATTCACATTTCGAAAATAACATCATTCTATATTTTTTATTCAATAGAAAGGAAACCCCAAAATTCTCAATGTGTGTAACTCTCCAACAATTCCAGCACCAAGACATAGGTAAAATCTAGATCCCTAAATTTGTAGATGCTAAGGAAGAGGTATTTTAAAAAATTACTTACAATCTTGTCAATTCCTCCATTCTAAAGCTTGCTTGCAAATACTCATATTGTATACGAAGTTCCTCAGTATTTTACCTCCAGCTGTTCTAAATTCCTCCTTAGTTGTGCCTTTACAAAATGACCACACCATAAAATACACATATTGTTGGAATTAATTTTTGCAGTTTTTCGGGCCGGATTCCGGTAGGCTCCGGCCACCGGCGGCGCCGGAAAATGAGTGGATTGTGATCCTCTCGACGAGTACTATTCCGTAGTATACTTACTTGCCAAAAATGAATTCCGTATGAATGAGAAATGTTGGTCCAAAGTTGGGTACTTGAAAGGTACTAACTTGGCAACTTGGAGAAAATGGATAGTCCCATATCGGAAATTGGAAATTTTTTTCTAGTATATATACTAGAAAACTGGACTAAAGGGCGTGGCCCGGGGGTTACCACTAACGTGTAGTGGAGAAAGGACTTAGCCAAAATGACAAACACACGCGTGCGCGCCGGCCCGGCCCGGCTCCGGCTTCGGCTTCGGCTCGGACAGAGAATTTTTTTTGATCTGTTCTTCTTCTTCTTCTTCTCCTCTGTGTCAGTGTCAACTGAGCGTACATCACAGGCAATGGTTCGCTGAATCTCTGAAGCAAGGGTGCTGCGTTCTTCAGAGATGGTACAGTTGTATCCTGGGAAGTAATTCGCCGGTAACCGTCACACTACGGGGCGAATTCTGCTTTAAGGACACAGAGATTATCAGTCTCGACTCTGTGCAAATTCTTTGACTTACTGTTTTCTTTCCTGTATTTCATTTTCTTCTCAATCTCTGATGGGATTTTTTATTATTTATATATTCGGGTTCTAACAATCTTAAAGTAGAATTTTTTCCTCACAGATTCTAACAGTTTTGTGAAGTCTATTTACAGGTGGTGTTCGGAAAAAACAACTAACAGTTTCTGTTTCGAACAATTTCAGAGAAGAGAAGAGAAAACAAGAACATGGAGAACACACCAACTGACATTGCTAATGGGCTTCTCAGTACCGAAACACCGATGACCCAAAATGTGACTGCACAATCGGTTGCGGCACATTCGGTCGTTCTGCCCACGCACATAACCGTGAGAGAAAAACCAGAAATGTTCAATAGAATTGGATTCAAAAAGTGGCAAGGGAAGATGCAATTCTACCTGACCACATTAAAGCTGGACAGATTCCTCACTGAATCTGCCCCGATGCTGGCGCCAATGGATGCACACTCCGTTGCTGCAGTTGATGCGTGGACTCAGGGCGACTACCTCTGCAGGAACTACATCCTGAATGGCTTGGTAGACCCACTGTTCAATGTCTACTGTGTCTTCAAGACGTCCAAACTCCTGTGGGGGTCCCTGGAAAAGAAGTACAAAACAGAAGACGCCGGGTGCAAGAAATTTGTTGTCGGTAAATTTCTGGACTACAAGATGATTAACTCCAAAACTATGGTGAGTCAAGTCCAAGAACTGCAGGTTATGATGCATGACATTGCTGCAGAGAATATGACGCTGTGCGAACCATTCCAGGTTGCAGCGTTCATTGAAAAACTTCTACCTGGGTGGAAAGACTTCAAGAACTATCTCAAACACAAGCGAAAGGAGATGTCTCTTGAAGACCTAATTGTCAGGTTGTGGATCGAAGAAGAGAATCGCAAGGGTGACAGGTCCTATGGAAATCAGTCTATAGAAAAGGCCAATGTGGTGGAGCACGAACAGAAGGAAAAGAAGAGGAAGTTTCTGCCACAGGCCTCAAACAAAAAACCTCTTGCAAATAGGTTTGCTGGGAAATGCCACAAGTGTGGTAAGCTGGGACACAAAATTTCTGAGTGTCGCAGCAAGGACAGTAATCGTTCAGGAACAGGACATGTAAAAGGGAATGAAAAATCCCACGCACACATAGCTGAGAACTTGTCCACTGGTCTCTCTGACCTGGACCTCTGTGCTGTAGTATTAGAGGTAAATCTTGTGGGGAGCAATCCTCGTGAATGGTGGTACGATACTGGGGCCACCAAGCATATCTACTCGGACAAGGAAATGTTCACCTCATACCAGAAGTGCAACAAAGATGAACAGCTGTTCATGGGAAACTCTTCCACCTCCAAAATTGAAGGAACAGGGAAGATAGTGCTGAAAATGACTTCAGGCAAAGAGCTAACACTCATAAATGTGCTGCATGTTCCAGACATTAGAAAGAACTTGATATCAGGTTCTTTGCTAAGTAAGAATGGGTTTAAGGTTGTTCTTGTTTCTGATAATTTTATACTGTCTAAGAATGGGGTATACTTGGGTAAAGGATATGTAAAGGATGGACTGTTCAAGTTTAATGTAATGACAGTTATCCCTAAAACTATTGTTCCTGCTGTTCCCAAAGTTAATGAAATAACTTCTATTGCCTATGTTGTTGAGTCTTCATCTGTTTGGCATGAAAGACTAGGCCATGTTAATGTAAATTCTATGCATAGATTAATTAACATGAATTTGCTTCCAAAATTTAAGGTAGATAACTCAGAAAAATGTGAAGTTTGCACGGAGGCCAAACTCACTAAAACCCCATCACGTTCTGTAGAAAGAAACACAGAAACTCTAGGTCTAATTCACAAGAATCTGTGTGATTTAAAATATGTGCAGACCAGAGAAGAAAAAAAGTACTTTGTGACTTTCATAGACGATTGCACAAAATTCTGTTATGTAAATTTGTTACATAGCAAAAATGAGGCTTTGGATAAATTCAAAGAATACAAACTTGAGGTTGAGAATCAACTTGGTAAAACGATTAAAATCGTTAGAAGTGATAGAGGAGAATATGATGCACCTTTTAACATGTTCTGCTCAGAACATGGAATCGTTCATCAGACAACTGCTCCTTACTCATCCGAATCAAACGGTACTGCCGAGCGCAAGAACCGAACTCTAAAGGAGATGATGAATGCCTTGTTGTTGAATTCTGGCTTTACCCCAAAACATGTGGAGGGAAGCGTTGCTGACTGCCAACTACATTCTTAATAAAATACTTCACAAGAAAACTGGTAAGACACCATATGAACTGTGGAAAGGTAACTTACCTTTGTATAAATACCTCAAAGTAAGGGGGTGTCTAGCAAAAGTGGCAGTACCTAACCCGAAACAGGTCACCATCGGACCTAAGACGATTGATTGCATATTTATAGGCTATGCACACAACAGTAGTGCATATCGGTTCTTGGTATACAAATCGGATATACCGGATATCCATGTGAATACAATAATGGAATCAAGGAATGCTTCCTTCTTTGAACACGTGTTTCCGTGCAAGGATACTACGTATCCCAAACGTACACGTGAACAAGGGAATGCAAGCACTTCAGTCGATGAACCAGAACATGATACTTATGAGCCTAGACGAAGTAAACGGGCTAGAACATCAATATCATTTGGTCCTGACTTTGTGACGGCCTTTCTGTTAGAGAATGAGCTCAGAACTTTCAAGGAAGCCATGTCTATACCTGATGCTCCTATGTGGAAGGAAGCAATCAAAAGTGAAATAGACTCCATTATGCAAAATCATACATGGGAGTTAGTCGACTTGCCTTCTGGATGTGAAGCTCTAGGATGCAAATGGATTTTCAAACAAAAATTGAAACCAGATGGTTCAATAGAGAAGCATAAGGCTAGACTTGTGGTACAAGGATTTAGGCAAAAAGAAGGCCTAGATTTCTTCGATACATATTCCCCAGTTACAAGAATAACATCCATAAGAATGTTGATAGCTATTGCAGCTCTACATAACCTGGAAATACATCAAATGGATGTTAAAACTGCATTTCTAAATGGGGACTTAGAAGAAGAAATATACATGAAACAACCTGAGGGTTACGTAGTTCCTGGACAGGAAAACAAGGTGTGCAGGCTTGTAAAATCACTGTACAGCCTAAAACAAGCTCCAAAACAGTGGCATGCAAAATTTGTCAATGTTATGATGTCAAATGGTTTCAAAATAAATGAATGCGATAAATGTATCTACATCAAAGATACTCCAAATGGATACATTCTGGTCTGTCTATATGTATACGACATGCTCATTATTGGAAGCAATAACGACATTATCAAACAAACTAAGATCATGCTTAGTGGCAAGTTTGATATGAAAGATTTGGGAGTTGCAGATGTCATACTAGGAATCAAAGTTTCCAGGACATCTGAGGGGATTACTTTGTCTCAAGCTCATTATGCTGAGAAAGCACTTGAAAGATTCAAGAATTACTCCAATGGGACAGCAAAAAGTCCCGTCGATCCAAGTCTTCACTTGTCCAAAAATACAGGCGAAAGCATATCACAACTGGAATATGCACGTGTAATTGGTAGTCTGATGTACCTAATAAATTGTACAAGTGTAACACCTCGAATTTGTGAGATACCAAAAATGTCTGTTTTTATATATTTTGAGTGGTGAAAATTAATTTTGATGTATTATTGAAATATTGATATTGGTATGGATATTTGTAGTAGATTGGTATTAATGATATATTGGAATTATGGGTCGAGTTTTATGTGAGGAAATATTATTTTCCTTATTTTCTACTTTTGGAAAATTTTATGCGACAATTTTATGCATTTGATGTTGTTAGTATTTTTAAAGTGAGAGAGTTGGGGGTCTATTTGAAATATTTTGAAGAGTGGGGGCTCATATGCAATTATCCCCTTCTAATTATATTATTAATAATATATTAATTTCCAAACCCCCCCATCCCCATTCCTTCCTCCTTTCTTTCCTTCTTCTGTTTTTCCCCCGATCGAACGAAACCAACCGAACCCATTTGGCCGGCTTCTCCACGCCCGAATCCACCCCGTTTCTCCGGGGTTTTCAAAATAATTTGGGGGGATTGCTAATTGGAAGGTTCTCTAGCTCGTGGCGAAGTCCGTTTTTCGAAAGGATTTCGAAAAGGTAAACCCTAGATTTTATTTTTGAATAAAATTTAGTGTGGTTAATTTATTTTGAGTAAGAGTATTATGGTAGGGAGATTAGAAGATGCTGAGAAGGGTAGAGACGAGAAATTAGCAATTTCTTAGAGATTTTGCAAGTTGTTAAAAAATTAGGATTTTGGGTTTGTAAAAGAAAATTATATATGTGAGAATTACCCCCTTTATAGTAGTAGAATTTTAGTAGAACCATTAGAATAATTTGGGGGTGATTTTAGTAATTTCATGGGGATAAAATTCCGTAGTAATTCGAATGTTACATGCTAGGCACGTGTGCATCCCAGGCGTTCAATAAACGCTTGTGTGATGGTTGGAATAGGGTTATTAGCTTTTGTGATTGATTTGGAGGGTTTGAGCCTTAATTGTGTTGGAATTTGATAATAGGTTATGTTAGCAACTTTGGATACGGGATTGCGAGATGGCGCTTCGAGTCTTCACGGGCTATTATGTGAGTATGAATGTATTTATGCATTTGTTATTTTAAGCAAATTTTAGTATGATCTGAATGATTGATATGAATCCCGGAATAGGGTGTATGTGGAAAAGGAAATTAGTGTTCGGTATGCGATATGACGATTAAATACTCGTCTCGTGTTTTGATATAAATTTATAGACGATGGATTAGTTATATATATATATGGGGATGAGTTATATGTATATAAGGATGTCGGTATATGGTGGATTGATGTGGTTTTAAATAATCAGGGTGATGGTAATGTATTGTGTATATATATCTATGTGTATATGGTGTTGTGATGTGTTAATCTACTGGGTTTATGCAAACGTGTGGGAATGAGATAATAAATAGTATGGCATATTCATGATGTGTGAGGTAATGATCGAATAAATAATATAGTACCATTGTGATGTGCAATATTATAATGTGATGATTTTATATATTAATTGCAGTGATATTTTCTTTTGTATGATGCATTGAAAGGGTAAGTGAGATGGTGATCATTGTTTATGAGAATAAGTTTAAATAAAAGATGAGATGTTATGACGATAAAGGGTGATGTTAATATGAAAAGTAAATGTTAATAACAATAATTTCGGTTGACTTGAAGAGATACCTCCGCATAGACGGAGAGAGATATGATGCCCCAGGGTAGACCTGGGAGAGTAGATACCTCCGGTGGGACCGGAGAGAGATATGATACCTCAGGGTAGACCTGAGAGAGAGATGATACCCCAGGGTAGACCTGGGAGAGTAGATACCTCGGTGGGACCGGAGAGAGATATGATACCTCAGGGTAGACCTGAGAGAGAGATGATACCCCAGGGTAGACCTGGGAGAGTAGATACCTCCGGTGGGACCGGAGAGAGATATGATACCTCAGGGTAGACCTGAGAGAGAGATGATACCCCAGGGTAGACCTGGGAGAGTAGATACCTCCGGTGGGACTGGAGAGAGATATGATACCTCAGGGTAGACCTGAGAGAGAATTGATACTCTAGGATAGACCTAGGGTAAAATGAATATGATCTGAAATGTGATTTAGAAAGAGAAGTGTTTGGTATAAGCTGAAATGAAATAGTGAATTAAGTGTATTATGAGTTGAGAATAAAGAATAAATAAGTGTTAATAATAAATGGGATAGTAAAGAAAGTAGATAGTGAAACGTGAATTTTGGATGAGAAAGAAAGTAGTTGTGAAGGAAGTAAATGTGAAAGAAAATGAGTTATGAGTTAGTGTATGAAAAGAAGTGATAAATGCAGTACGTGGTTAATTTAAGATGAAAATAATAATAATAATAAAAGAGATGTGTTATCATGAATAATACGAAGTAATTGTATTATGTGCGTGATTATTAAAGTGAAATGTAGTTGATATGAGTTGTACCTTGGAATGGTGTCAAGGAACTACCTTCCCGCTATTTCTGTGGAAATGGTGGGAACTACCTGCCTTGGCATAATTCGTAAGGTGAGTTGGTATGATAGTGGTAATGATTAGTGGAAATAAAGAGTTAAATAAAGTGAAGATGATGAGTGATTGAAGTGAATTAATAACCAAGCTATCGGCTTGAGATGTGATGTGATATTACACAAACTGTGTGTTTGAGGTACAGTGATTATTACCCAAGCTATCGGCTATGGAATGTGATATGTTGTGGCCCCAGATTGGGTTTGGGGATTAAGTGAAAATGGTAATAAGATATATTACTTATAAGAATGAGAATTTCTAAAGTGGTATAATGAGATGGAAATGAACCATAAAGCATGTTTTTGGATGTAATAAGTATAAGCATTCGATTAATAATGTGTTAAGGATGTGATGAGATGTAAGAGCATTGCAATAAGCAATTAGATGTTATATTTGTGTTATAAGACTTGAATGAATGTGGTATTAAGAGAATATAAGCAATTGTAAGAATTGATACTGGATAGGGCATAATAAAATAAATACCCGTATTATGGGATTGGTTATGAAACTGGTTAATAAGAAAGTATGTGTATTATGAGTTGTATTCATACAAATGGTTATAATGCTATTATGACGATACTTGGGGAAGAATGAATATTTGGGTTAGAGAGTTTAAATTGAAAAGTAGTGGATTGTATGTGTATTCGTACTATGCGGATGAAAATAAGAATTTATATATATACGAGGTTGATGTGAAGTACATTATGAAATGTGGGAAGTGGTGGATAACTAAATAGTTGAATGCAGGATTGACAAGGTATTTGAGATATCGTCGTATTGATGATGTTGTTGTGTTCAGGATTCAGGTTGCATTATCTTAATTTGGTATTCGTAAGTTTAAATTATTTTCTTTATACTATTTTAAATTGTTATTATATTAATAACTATACTCACACCAAAAATGGCTAACCCCTTAGTATTTGGGGGGTTAGGGAGTCCCTAGACTACCCTAAATCCCCTACTGTTACAGGTCCTCAGCAGTGCAGAGGTGAGGCGTAGATTCGTAGAGTGGGGTTTTTACTTTAAAATTCGTTGTATTAATTGGCTTTATGAATAGTTGAATTTATGATCTAAATTGTATTATGGGTGTATATGCATGTATATGACGATGATGAGTATAGTGTGAGGTGGTATGGTATGTTTGTGACCCGTACCCATCTCGTTGTGGAGTACCGGGCTCTGTGGTAGGTTTTACAAGGATTTTTCTAAAATTTTACCTCGTTTTTCACAGAAATTTATAGTTTTTAATTGATATTTGATAATCCGTTAAGAGTTTAGCCCCCAGAGCATTATATTATATTGCCTGTGTGTATCTGTTCATTTTGGCCTGGGGAGCCCATGAAAATATTATGTGGATTGTGAGCTACGAAATTTTGAGCAGAATTCCGTAAGCTATCTGTGTTTCGGGGCGAAATTTACAGGGGAGACTGCCAAAATTTTCCATGAAATATAACTTTTTTAGTTTATGTTTAAAGTGATATAGAAATTGAAAGAATTGAATTTCGAGGTTTAGTTTTCAAAAAAAAAAAAATTTTGGGGCGTTACAACAAGACCGGACCTAGCACATTCGGTAAACGTACTGAGTCGATACATGAGTAGTCCAGGACGAAATCACTAGAAAGGAATAACTAGAGTATTGAACTACTTGCGACATACTCAGAGTTATGCGCTGCATTACACCAGATATCCAATAGTACTGGAAAGTGATGCCAACTGGATATCGACTCCAAGAACTCAAAATCCACAAGTCGATATATCTTCACACTTGGTGGTGCAGCTGTGTCATGGAAATCCTCTAAACAAACGCTATTGGCCAGATCCACCATGAAATCTGAGTTTATTGCTTTAGACAAAGCGGCAGAGGAAGCAGAATGGCTTCGAAACTTTTTAGAGGATATTCCTATGTGGAAAAAACCAGTGCCTGCCTTATGTGTACACTGTGACAGCCAATCGGCTATAGCACGGGCACTGAGTTGTATGTATAATGGTAAGTCTCGTCATATCAGAAGGCGACACAAAACCATTAGACAACTGCTCTCAAATGGAGTAATCTCTATAGAATATATAAAATCGGCCGACAACCTAGCGGATCCATTTACTAAAGGTCTGTCGCGAGAGCAGGTTGTGAGATCATCAAGAGGAATGGGTTTAAAACCTATGACGAAAGAGGATACTTGATGGAAACCCTACCTAGGAATTGGAGATCCCAATATCTAGGTTCAAAGGGACAACTAAATCTTGTTGAATCGACGGAAGCATTGAGAGATTAACATCTCATACCCACTCTTAGGATGATAAAACAAGTGCTGCCTGCAAATAGTTAGGATAAGCTTGGCTTTTAATGATTCCCATAGCTTTGAAATAAAAGTGGGGTATAACAGGATACTCTTTATGGGCAATCACCTTGTGAGTGTGAAATGGGGCCGTTTCTAGGAGAATGAAGAGAGACTACATTCTCCAAGTTCACTCATGATTAACCAGGGATGTTCAAGGCCAAAATGAACACAACAAGAGAACTTAGTTCTGTGAGGAGATGAAACTGTGTGATAGTTATTGTCTAGGTTCACATCAAAGCCCGGGTAGTTCAAGACATCATGATCACTACCTGGTCAAGTGAATCTGATAGCTAATTACTAAGGGTGGTTCAAAGTTGAAAAATTACTACCATTCCTGATGCAGTGATTTTCCGATTGTACTCTCAGAGTCTTTCTATCATGTTTTTTGTTTTTTCTGTCGTGTCTGGATTACATGGTCTGGTAATTTCCATTCATGTGGAGGATTGTTGGAATTAATTTTTGCAGTTTGCCGGAAAATGAGTGGATTGCGATCCTCTCGACGAGTACTATTCCGTAGGATACTCACTTGCCAAAAACGAATTCTGTATGAATGAGAAATGTTGGTCCAAAGTTGGGTACTTGAAAGGTACTAACGTGGCAACTTGGAGAAAATGGATAGTCCCATATCGAAAATTGGAAAAGATTTTTTCTAGTATATATACTAGAAAACTGGACTAAAGGGCGTGGCCCGGGGGTTACCACTAACGTGTAGTGGAGAGAGGACTTAGCCAAAATGACAAACACACACGCGCGCGCACCCGGACCCGGCCCTGGTTCGGCTCCGGCCCCGGCCCCAGCTCGGCTCGGCTCGGCTCGGCTCGGTTCGGTTTGGTCTGGTCTGGCTTAAACTTTTTTTTTGCCCAGACAAAATCTCTTCCCCTACTGAACTTAAAAGGCTTTTCAGATTCAGTAACTGGTACCCTTACTCTGTAACAGCAGAGCAATGGTTCACCAGTTATGAATCTGAAGAGTCCCCATTACTCTTCCGTTACAGAATAATGGCATCTGAACAGTCTCCAGTCTCTAAAATCTTCTTCTATAAATTCGGACAGTGTCTTTTATACAGACAGAGAATTTTTTTTGATCTGTTCTTGTTCTTCTTCTTCTCCTCTGTGTCGGTGTCAACGGAGAGTACATCACAGACAATGGTTCGCTGAATCTCTGAAGCAAGTTGGGTGCGTTCTTCAGAGAAGGTACAGTTGTATCCTAGGAAGCAATTCGCCGGTAACCGTCACACTACGGGGCGAATTCTGCTTTAAGGACAGAGATTATCAGTCTCGACTCTGTGCAAATTCTTTGATTTACTGTTTTCTTTCCTGTATTTCATTTTCTTCGCAATCTCTGTTGGGATTTTCTAT
Source organism: Hemerocallis citrina (assembly GCA_017893485.1). Taxonomy (NCBI): domain Eukaryota; kingdom Viridiplantae; phylum Streptophyta; class Magnoliopsida; order Asparagales; family Asphodelaceae; genus Hemerocallis; species Hemerocallis citrina. The sequence goes on from CM030362.1 coordinate 132,888,775, forward strand.
TATTTATATATTCGGGTTATAACACATATAATACTATAATTCACCAAAACTTTCCAAACACAATAAAGATGTAGAAAAGATACCACTATCTGCATGTTGTTTTCCTTCTGATTCCAGCATATTCTGAAGTTTCTCTTGCTTCATCAATTTTTCATCTTCTCTTTTCATCAACCATTTGATTCAAATCCTTATCTTTCTTATATATTCACTCATTTGTTCATTTTTACCCTACAAAAATAATATAATAAAATAAAATAATGATAAAATAGACCAAACTATTCAACTTCCATGCTTTTTACCATCCTCCAAAATCCATCATTCTTCGTAATTAAAAATTTAACGATAATATTTCATTGAATGCAAAATTCCAAATGAAAGCACATAGAAGAAAATTGTCTCATATGCAAGTCAGTTCGTTTCAATCTCACACCTAAGGATCCCCCTTCTTATGATTTGAAACCCTACATTATTAGGTTTGCATCCGATCCCAAATCTCAAAGTTTGACCATATTATCATAAAAAGGTAGAAAAATACTCGGACACAAACAAATTAAATATAACTAAAAAAATAGTGAAAAAGGAAAAATGTTATATGTGAACTACTTGCAAGAAAGTAATATATGACATGAAACCACTACTATGAAAAGCACATAATAGAAATTTGGAGGTAAGTGGGTTATTACAATAAAAATCACATGTAGTTGACTAATTAGCAAAATATCGTAGGAAATGCTTATTGTTCCAAAATGATTTTGATTGAACATTTAGTAGACACTTAGCAAACATGACGCTTAAATAATACCCTACACATTCCAAAGCAATAAGGGATGACGTAATTTTCAAAAGCATGAAGCAATCCAAAGCTACAACAAAGTTAAGAAAAAATTTCACATGAATCTAATATAAAGTCAGTCTTAGCATATAGCCATGACTTTCAAGTTGTTACATGTCAAGGTTATGTTTGTGTTATGCTTGATTTTTATGTTCCCTCAAAATTTAGCTTCATTAGGCAAAACAATTTTGAGAAATATGGAGGTTCACATACCCTCACTAATTCAAATGAGTACATGTTTAATGATGCTTTCAGACAATGATCCTTACTAAAATCTGATTAAACTAAGAAAATTTCTTAATATTTGAAAGTAAATATTAAGATTTAGAATATGTACAAATGAAAAAAGTGAAGAAAGAAAATGGTTTTACAGGTTGCTAAAGAATCGAAGATGAAATAAGCACTAACCAAATGATGCTTGGGAACCTCTCATCTTTGAAGAAAAATTTTTAACAGGAAAAACAAATAATCAAGCATTTTTTTTGACTGGCAAAAGGTAGGAGAATCCTACCTCACGAGAGAATATATTATGTATGTAAGAGAGTTAACAAGAGTTACAAAATGATTCTAGTAGATTGGCGACATCGAGATATTGTGTGCATAACTAAGTTCGGGACAACATACCATTGGGGCGTAGAGAGGGCATTGGACATCTGTCGTGCACCTCAACTAGCCCAATGTTATGATCCCATCCCCTAGATATACTCCGCAACAATCTCACACAAAAGAGCCAATCCACCAAAGAGCTAACCGAGCAAAATAGAGTTTATCAAAACAAAGTCTAGGACAACCAGTGTCCTAAAAAAAACAGAACAACACTATAGCTGAGATGCAGAACCGTGGTCACGCTTGGGAACTCCCTTCGCTTGGTTGAGAAGAAGCTGCACCTAGCCTCATCAAGTCACTGTCCCCTGTAGCTTGAAGCTCCTGAGTAATCTTGGCCTTCGTCTTTGATTCTCCACTTGAATCTGTCCAATGAAATAACCAAAATTTAGAGTTAGAGATGAGCTTGTCCACTGTAATAGGTATATTGTGAAAAATAGTATCATTGCGAGCCTTCCAAATACTCCAACAAGTTGCAATAGTAACCATGTGCCATGAATAAGTAAACTTGTGCTTGTGAAATCAAAACACCATTGTGTGAAGCAATTAGTGATAGAAGTGGGGAGATGCGGGACGTAAAAAAGGTGCATGAAATGGTTCAAAGTTTGAACAGCCAAAGGGCATTGAAAGAAAATGTGGTAGGTGGTTTCTATCGGACATGCACAAGTTGTGCATGTCAAATCACCGTCCCAACCCTTGGATTGTAGTCTATCTTTGGAGTTGAGTGTCTCCGAACTCAACATCCAAATAAAAAATCTTGCATTTGAGCGGCCCCAGGCTTTCCCAACAAGCCGGGTAGAATGGAGTTAGAAGTCCAGAGATGCTGAAAAACTGATATGCTGATTTGACGGTGAAGTTCCCAGTGGCTGAATGTCTCCAGTGTATAGTGTTTGTATCAGTTGTTGGCTGAATGTTTTGGAGAAGTTGCAGAAGGCTTCTTTTTTTGAGGTTGATATGGATGGAGGTGGAAGTGTGGAGGCCAGGTTTCCAAATTCATCTTCCGTGATTCATGTAGCCTTGGGTTATCAGATTTACATCTTTATTCCAGGCTGCTTCAAACAGAGTAGGGAATAAGGTGGCAATACTGCTTCCTTTGATCAATTTAGAGGTCTAAAACCTAATCAGGTGCCCATTCCCAAGTTGCCAGGAGATGCCTTGATCAAATTGCTCTTTGATCTTGTAAACACCTTTCCAAAAGTCAGAGCCTTGGACGTGCAGATGAAGGAATTAGTCGCATTCCTGAAGTAGAGTGATTTGATGAGTTGAGTGCAGAGGGATTGTTCTGAGTGAAATTTCCACCACCATTTCATGAGGAGTGCATTGTTGAATTGACTGATGTTTAAGATCCCTAAGCCCCTTTGCCTTTTGGGTTAACAAATGCGCTTCCAATTTGTACAAGAAATACCGGAAGTCTTAGTGTCCCCTCCAACCCAAAAAAATATACTCCTTATCTGATCAATCCGAGCGATCACCCATTGTGGAAGTTTGAAGAAAGAGGCGAAGTAGGTAGGCAGCGCACTGAGCACTGAGTTAATAAGGATAAGTCTCCGCCCTAGACAGTAGTCGTCCATTCCAGGTGGAAAGTCGTCTCTCAGTCTTGAGAATGAGGGGTTGCCAATCACGCTTCTTAAGTTTCCCTTTGGAAAGGGGCATACCTAGATACTTTGTAGGGAGGGTATCTTGTTTACAGCCCAGTATATGAGTGAAAGCCTGCAGTTTCGCTTTGGAGTGTCCAAAATAAACGATGGCCGATTTAGAGAGGTTTATGAGAAGGCCAGATACATTTGCAAAAATGTGAAGGAGCAATTTAAGGTGGATAACCTACTGCTCATCTCCTTTGCAGAATAATAGTATGTCGTAGGCAAATTGCACTATGGATAGCTCTGCAAGTGATCCCCTGAGATTTAATTGAGAAAAAGTGCCGTAGTCTCTACCCATTTTCAACATTTGAGCAAGAACATCAACCCCCAAGATGAAATGCATCGGGGAGAGGGGGTCCCCTTGCTTTAATACCCTTTTGGATAGGATAGTTTTCCCCACCACACCGTTGACAAGGACAAAGGATTTGGTTGAATAGAGGATTTCTTTGATCCACTTGCACCAACGAGGACCAAATCCTCGAGCAGCAAGCATTTCCTCAATGAAAGTCCAACTCAGAGTATCGAAGGCCTTTCTAAAGTCAATCTTGAGCATAAGAGTGTCGGACTTTTTGGAGCAGCAAAGGTTGATTGCTTCATGGGCTGTGACAAAACAATCGACCGTGGACTTCCCTTTGAGAAATGCACTTTGAGAGGAGGATACAGGGGTATGGAGGTGGGGGCTAAGTCTATTAACAAGGATTTTGGTGAAGATTTTCATAGAACAGTTGAGCAGACTTATATGGCAGAATTCAGAGACTGTATTAGCGCCATCACATTTAGGGATGAGGACAATGTTAGAGTAGTTCAATCTGTTGATGTCAGCTTTACCATCTTGGATGTCAAGAAGCATGCAGCATAGGTCTTCTTGGATTGTCTCCCAGTGTTGTTGATAGAAATGCATTGAGAATCCATTGGGGCCAGGAGCCTTGTCTCCGTTCATACTGAAGACAGCCTTATGTATCTCTTCTCTAGTGAATGGTGCATCAAGTTCAGAGAGGTCAAGAGCAGGGTTGGGGTATAGAGCGGCCTAGTCTACTTTGAAATCTGGGCGGGAGGTAGAGCCACAGTTTTCTCCAAAGTGTCGCTCGAAGCATGATCTGATAGAGGGCTGATCTGTGATAAAATCCCCGTTGTGAGCGATAGAATAGATAAAGTTCTTGTGCCTTCTGCCATTAGCAATAGCATGGAAAAATTTAGTGTTGGCATCTCCCTCTTTGATCTAAGAGACCCTGGCACATTGCATCCAATAGGTGGACTCTGTCTTAATGAGCGACTGGTATTCTCTGTGGGCTGCAGAGAGCTCAGCAGCTTGCATATCATCAAGAGGTTGAGTGTCAGCTAAGATGTCCAAGCTGTGGATTTTGTCAAGAAGAGTCTTTTTGCAGACTGGGATGTGGCCGAATTCCTCATTACGCCAATGTTTGATTCGTCTCTTAAGCAGTGAAAGCTTGGTGGCAAAGATTTCAACTGAAGAACCTGAACAAGTGAAGGCCACCAAGAAGTAATAGCAGGCATGAAATCTGAGTCAGAGGACCAGGCCTTTTCAAACTTGAAGTAGTGGATTCTAGGGGTAATTGCTTGTGAATCAAGAATAAGGGGGCAATGGTCAGAGGCAATGCAGGGGAAAGATAGCTGCAGGCAGTTAGGGAACAGTTGCTCAAAATGACTTGAGATGAGGAATCTATTCAATCTAGCAAGCGCAGGTTTTGCTCGGAGATTGGACCAAGTGAACTTCCTACCAGCAAGGGGAAGGTCGATAAGTTGAAGTTTTTGGATCCAGCTCCTGAAATCCTTCATATCTCTGCTCGAACTAATACCTCCGTTCCTTTTAGAATTAGAGATGGTGGCATTAAAATCTCCACAAATGACCCAAGCATCATATAAGAGTCTTCTACGCAAGGTAATCTTCTAGAAGCAGAGAACTCTGCCATCCAATTCAAATGGAGCATAGACAGAAGTAAGAGACCGCTCAGCTCCAGTTGCTCTAGTGCGGAAGGATAAGGATAAGGAGAATATGTCAATTGCACAATAAAAACACTCTAGAATGCTATCATTCCCACCAATGAGAACACCACCACAGCTATCAATGGCATCAAGAGATTTCCAGTTAGTGAGAAATGACCCCCCTATGGAAGGAAGCTTGCGGTCGGAGGGCTTTGAGAGTTTAGATTCTTGAAGGAAAACTACCGAAATCTTAGCACTTTGAATACCATATTTGATAAAGGCACATTTGTTGGGGTTGGCCAACCCACGAACATTCCAGCTACCAATCTTCATTGAAAAAGTAATAGCACACAGCAAAAATAAACAACACAGGGCAGGGCTCAAAAAGAAGCAAGCTTTCAATTGAGCTGCTGCTATTGATCGGGGGGATCAACAGTAGCTGCTGCAATCTGCTTGATCTTATCAACTGAGTGTGGCCCCAAAGCCTCCACTCCAATGGTTTCAGCAACCTCGATAATGTCTTTGCAAGAAAGTAAAGCAAATGGATTGTGGCATGCATTGTTAACTGAATTAAATGAAGAGGAGGTACCTTCGGACGAACGATGTGAAGCGGACTTGGAGGAGGCCCGTAGGTGGTGCATGAAGGGTCTGGTGGAGGGAATTTTGGATGCTGAACGGCTATGCTTGTGCCTTTTTCTACAGCTCTCGTCAAAGCCTGGGGGTGCTGAGCCTGAGGCAGAAGAAGCTATAAGTCTGCGGTACCTGGGGATGAGGGACTTTGTGCGGAAGCTGGAAGCGGCCATTCCCTTACTACCAGCACTAAATTGCATAGCCATGGATGCTTCAGCTTTGTCTGCGCGCTTAGCTACAAAACTCTCGAGGGCATGCTCTATTGCAGGCTGAATTTCCTTGTAAAGAGACATGGGGATATTCACTAATTTCCCCTTCCAAACCATCTGTCGAATTTCATCTTCTTGAGGGGATGTCGTGAGAGCTAGAGGAGCTGTCGGGGTCTATGTGGGAGGCACCAGAAGCAATCCCCAGATTACCCTTGGGGGAGTCAGAACGAATATCAATTACAGGTGGGGCATTGATAGCGAGATTTTCAATCAAGTTGGTCCCCACAGGATCATTAGCAACCCACTTATGGGGGGTATGGGGACCATTTTTGAATCTTCCGCAGAGGAATCAGCCATGCTAGATATGTTGAGGAACTTTCCATCATAGGTGCCAGGATTTGGGGGGGCAAAGATTTCGCAACAGAAACTTTACTTGAAAGATTTGCATATGAGATTAGTGCCTTTCCAACTATGTCTCCAACGGTTTCCTGAATTTGCGGCTGGATGTTGTCGGCCTGTTTCTCCGCCGGAGAGCTCCTACTGCGCCAGAAGGAGGTTGATGAGCCGGAGTCGAAGGTGAAAAGCTGGACTTTTCCTTTAGCAACATCATCTGAGGGAATGGGGCTGCCGAGAATAAGAACGGGGACCTCATGAATCTGGAGCTCTTGGTTCCAAGGCACTCTGTATTTGATGAGGATGTTCTTAGGGATGATACTGACATCTTTAACTTCAATAAGGACCAGAGCTTGGTCTCTAGAAGCAGCGTTCTTCATGTCGGCGCTCATGGTGATGAATGTACCAAAAGGTTGAATCAACTATTCTAGAGAGGCTTGATTCCAAAGGTGGAAGGGAAGGAGCGGCACATTGATCCAGACGAAGCAGGGTTAGGGCTTGAGCTTGGCACTATAGTCCATCGACCATGGCGAAAATGTAGCATTGAAACCCGAAAATTGAAAGACACCATCTGCGATCGCCTTCTTAGCCTCTTCTTCGGTTGGGAATTGGACATGAAACACAGCTTCGTTGACCCTCTTCACTACCCACCAGCCTCCTTGTCTCTTCCAAGCAATGTTTAGAGCACTTTCAACGGTCGCAGCATCAGGGCGAGTCCTGGGGTTGATTAAGTGTAGGAAGGCACTTGCATGTAACCCTGGGAGAGCAGAGGCGATCTCAGAGTTGTGAGAAACTTCGATAGACAATGAATCTCTGCGGTTTTGGAAAGGGCAGTCGCGAACCCGGTGGTCGAATTTTTGGCAGTTGAAACAATGGAAACCGCTCTTGCGACATTCGGCTGACAAGTGATCTGAATCCCCGCACTTCATGCAGTGTTTTTCCATCTTCCTTTGTCAAGTTTTCTGAGGGAGTGGTCTGCGGCTGTGAGGATAAGGGTTAGGGGGGAGATGGGTTTTGGGGGGGAAAGGGGGATTTTTGAGGAGAGGCACTACAAAAGATACTTGTTTTACCGGCGAATATTCCCCGGCGTTTTACTACTAGCGCCGGGGTAGGGAGCGAATAGGAATGGGGCGCCAGATGGAATGGTTATACACCGGCGGTCGCTTTAAAACGCCGGTCAATCTTCGTATTCACCGGCGTTTTATTTAGAAACGCCGGTGAAGTGTATTATTCACCGGCGTTTTGATAATAAACGTCGGTGAATATACGGACACATTCACCGGCGTGTCTAATTGAAACGCCGGTGAATAAGCCGCGATAAAACCTGTGAACCCTAATCTTTCGCTCGCCATTTTTCCAAACCCCCCAAAAAAAAGGGGCACTTCGTTTCCCTCCTTCCTCGCTCTACTTCCCGCGCGTTTGCCTCCACCGCTTCGTCCTCTTCGACGGCCTTCGACCTTTCGAAATCGTCCATTCTTCCCTTCGTCATTTTCGATTTCCCTCTTCCCTCTCTCTATTTGGAGGTGAATCGGCGATCGCCCCGCTCTCTCTCTCTCTCCTACGCCCCCGCGCTCGTCGCCCCGCTCTCTCTCTCTCTCTTCGGTATCATCTCTTGATTTCCCTTATTTTTCAAAAAAAGCATGTTTTTTCAGAGTATGCATCTTGATTTCCTTAACATGAATGGTTTAGTTGGGATGAAGAATGAATAGAAAAATATATGCTTAGATACTGGAAATTTTCATCTTCTTTTACTGTTAATGAAGCTGATTTCATGCATCTGATTGTCTTCTTGGCATGTTTGTTTTTTACCCAAAATGGGTTCATTGTGAATTGAGGATGCTCTAGGTACGTATGCCAAAATCCTCCGGCCGGATATGCACAACAATTGGATTTTAGATTTAGTTGGGCACAGTGAATTAGTAGAGCAACATATAAGCTCAGATAATGGAAATTTTCATTTTAAGATACTGTTAAAGTTACCTGTTTGCCCTCGTTGGCATGATTTTTTAACAAAAAATGGGTTCACTTCCAAACTAAGTATGCTGCTAGCATACCCATTTTCTTTCACTGTTAATGAAGCTAATTTCATGCATCTGATTGTCTTCTTGGCATGCATATTTTTTTGACCAAAATGGGTTCACTGTGAACTGAGGATGCTATAGGTGCGTATGCCAAAATCCTCCGGATATGCACAACAATTGGGTTTTAGATTTAGTTGGGCTAAAGAAGTAGTAGAGCAACATATAAGCTCAGATAATGGAAATTTTCATTTTAAGATACTGTTAAAGTAACCTGATTGCCATCTTTGGCATGATTTTTTAACCAAAAATGGGTTCACTTCCAAACTAAGTATGTTGCTAGCATCCCCATTTTCTTTCACTGTTAATGAAGCTGATTTCATGCATCTGATTGTCATGTTGGCATGTTTTTTTGACCAAAATGGGTTCACTGTGAACTGAGGATGCTATAGGTGCGTATGCCAAAATCCTCCGGCCGGATATGCACAACAATTGGGTTTTAGATTTAGTTGGGCTAAAGAAGTAGTAGAGCAACATATAAGCTCAGATAATGGAAATTTTCATTTTCAGATACTGTTAATGAAGCTGGTTGCAATCTTTGGCATGGTTTCAACAAAAAATGGGTTCACTTCCAAACTAAGTATGCTGCTAGCATCCTCATCTTCTTTTATTGTTAGTGAAGCTTATTTTCATGCATCTGATTGTCATCTTGGCATGTTTTTTTGACCAAAATGGGTTCACTGTGAACTGAGGATGCTATAGGTACGTATGCCAAAATCCTCCGGCCGGATATGCACAACAATTGGGTTTTAGATTTAGTTGGGCTAAAGAAGTAGTAGAGCAACATATAAGCTCAGATAATGGAAATTTTCATTTTCAGATACTGTAAGAGAAGCTGATTGCCATCTTAGGCATGATTTTTTAACATAAAATGGGTATACTTCCAAACTAAGTATGCTGCTAGCATCCTCATCTTCTTTTATTGTTAGTGAAGCTTATTTTCATGCATCTGATTGTCATCTTGGCATATTTTTTTGAGCAAAATGGGTTCACTGTGAACTGAGGATGCTATAGGTACGTATGCCAAAATCCTCCGGCCGGATATGCACAACAATTGGGTTTTAGATTTAGTTGGGCTAAAGAATTAGTAGAGCAACATATACGCTCAGATAATGGGTATTTTCATTTTCAGATACTGTTAGATAACCTGGTTGCCATCTTAGGCATGATTTTTTAACCAAAAATGGGTACACTTCCAAACTAAGTATGCTGCTAGCATTCTCATCTTCTTTTACTGTTAGTGAAGCTTATTTTCATGCATCTGATTGTCATCTTGGCATGTTTTTTTGACCAAAATGGGTTCACTGTGAACTGAGGATGGTATAGGTACGTATGCCAAAATCCTCCGGGTATGCGCAACAATTTGGTTTTAGATTTAGTTGGGCTAAATAATTAGTAGAGCGACATATATGCTCAGATAATGGAAATTGTCATTTTCAGATACTGTTAGAGAAGCTGATTGCCATCTTAGGCATGATTTTAACAAAATGGGTTCACTTCCAAACTAAGTATGCTGCTAGCATCCTCATTTTCTTTTACTGTTAATGAAGCTTATCCCATGCATCTGATTGTCATCTTGGCATGTTTTTTTGACCAAAATGGGTTCACTGTGAACTGAGGATGCTATAGCTGTATGCCAAAATCCTCCGGATATGTACAACAATTGGTTCACTCTGAAAAATATATGCTTACATACTGGACATTATCATTTTTCTTTTACTGTTAATGAAGCTGATTTCATGCATCTGATTGGCATCTTGGCATGTTTTTTACCCAAATCCTCCAAATCTGTACAAGATTTGGGCTGAACAAACCTCGTGCAGGTTTCTTTTGGCGCTACAAGCATCAATGATTTAGTTGGGATGAAGAATTATTTTAGAAAAACTTATTAGTAGCCATATTAGTTTCTTTTGTTTAGTATTATTATTATTATTATTATTATTATTATTATTATTATTATTATTATTATGAGATAAGTGATTATTAGTAGCCATGAACAGAATAGTTCATGAGTCATCAGATCTTCTTGTTACCGTAGTTACAGCACGACGCGCTCATTATTCGGCCGATTCCTCTTCATCAGCAAAATACCCTTTACCATCATCATCTCCTTGAACGGAAAGCCAAATACAGGGGAGACTATAGTCGATTTTTTTTTATGCTCGAACACAGGGTGTGCGATAAAATACCACTAAGGTGGTTGTGATAATTTCCACAAAAGGTAGTTTAGGGTTATGTGAATAGAGTAGATTGTGTTAAGATGTAGTTTTTTTTTTGTACATTTTTTGGAACCACAATTTCTTTATTTTACAGTTAAAGATTATATCATTTATTTATTTGCAGCTAGGGATGGTTTTCAAATAGGTGAAATTTAATATACAAAATGCCTTTTACTGTTATTACTATTTAATATATCAAATTTTAATTTCAGATTGTGTGCTATTGATATAATGGATAGAAGTTGGATTAGTAAACCACGATTATCCAAGGAGTACCGTGATGGTATTAAAGATTTTATTATCTTTGCCAAACGACATTCCCGTGATCCCAACCTAATCCTTTGTCCATGCCTCCGGTGTACAAATTGTATGCTGAGGACATGTGACGTAGTACATACACACTTGGTTGTCAACGGTTTTCTTCAAGGGTACACAAGGTGGTTTTTTCATGGAGAGGATCATACGTCAGCTCCTGTTCGTTCGGTTGTATTAGAAAATGAAGCTGAGCCCTTAGTGAACGAAGACTTAAGCGTTTCCGATGAGATGCATGCTTTGTTACAAGATGCCATGGGGATTCATAATGTTCCTTTCCACACCAATAACCCAACAACCCAAGTTCACAATGAGTCAACAGAAACAAACCAGATTGGTGGTGGGGTGGACGAGGAAATGTCTGGCCCCACCCCTGAAAATAATAAGCAGCAAGAATCCTTCGCTAAGTTACTTGAAGATGCTAGTACTCCGTTGTACCGCGATTGCACCAAATTTTTTAAATTCTCATTCATTGTCAAACTCTTTCAGATTAAATGTTTAAACGGGTGGTCTGCTAAGTCCTTCACTATGCTACTTGAATTGTTGAATGAAGCATTTCCTGAAATCTGTATTCCAAACTCAGCCTATAATATCAAAAAATTCCTAAGTTCTTTCGATCTAGGATATGAGAAGATAGCAGCATGTCCAAATGACTATATGCTTTTCACGAGTGGTAAGGAAAGTCTGGAGAATTGCGAAGTGTGTGGTTCTTCGAAATGGAAAGAAAGACCAAATCAAGACGAGGGAGCCAGTGGATCTACTAAGCGAAGTAGGAAAAATAAGCCTGCCAAAATACTGCGTTACTTTCCTCTGATTCCTAGGCTATAAAGGTTGTTTATGTCTACGAAAACTTCTTCTGATATGAAATGGCATGCTGAAGGTCGCACTAATGATGGGATTCTTAGACATCCTGCTGATTCTCAATCTTGGAAAAAATTTGGTGAAAGATATCCTGATTTTACAGAAGATCCTCGAAATGTGAGACTTGGACTAGCTAGTGATGGTTTCAACCCTTTCAGGCAAATGAGTAGTACATACAGCATATGGCCGGTTGTGTTGATACCATATAATTTGCCGCATTGGAAATGCATGAAGCAGTCCTCATTTATTTTGTCCATGATAGTTCCTGGACCGAAAGGTCCTGAAAATGATATAGATGTGTACCTACAACCGTTAATAGATGAACTTCAGAAGTTGTGGGTGGGTGTTCCAACCTATGATGCTGTGGCTAAAGAAATATTTTCTCTTCGGGCCGTGTTGTCTTGGACAATCAATGATTTTCCAGCATATGCAAATTTATCTGGATATAGTACTAAAGGACGTTATGCATGTCCATGTTGTGCTGACCAAACTAGTTCAAGGTGGTTGTACAATGGCAGAAAGTTTTGCTATATGGGTCATAGGAGATGGTTGCCTGACACACATATATTTCGGGCAGAGGCAGCGACATTTGATGGTACCGACGAGTGGGAACATGCTCTTGGGTCTTCTTCTGGTTCAGATATTTTGAGGCGGGAAGATGGTCATCAATTCAAATATGGAAAAGAACCAGAAGTCAGGACAAAAGGCAAGAAAAGGGCAAGGCCGGAGCAAGGTGAGGAGACCGTCTATATGGCGAAGATGAGGATCAAAACATGACGAGTTTAGGTGCATGGAAGAAGAAGAGTATTTTCTTCAAGTTGCCGTATTGGGAATTCAACTTACTGCGATATAATTTAGATGTGATGCATATCGGAAAAAATATTGGTGAAAATTGTATAGGAACAGTTATGGGAGATGATCGGAAGACAAAGGACAATCTCAGGAGCCGACTTGATTTGAAGTCAATGGGCATCCGACATGAGTTGCACCCAGAAGAATTGCCGAACGGGAAAGTACTCCTACCTCCTGCAATCTATTCAATGTCAAAATCGGAGTTGGAATTGTTTTGCAAAGTACTACTGGAACTTAAAAGTCCCTGATGGCTATTCTTCTAACATGGCAAGATGTGTCAACTTTAAAGAGAAGAGGCTTCAGAGTCTAAAGTCACACGACTACCACATCCAAATGTAGGATCTCCTTCCTGTGGTCCTAAGGTCTTCAATGTGTGAGTAAGTCACTACTGTCCTGAAAGATCTTTGTAGCATATATAAAGGTATTTGCTCAAGAATGCTTCGTGTTGAAGATCTGGACCAATTGGAGCAGCAGGCGGCATTGACACTTAGTAAAATGGAAATGATATGTCCTCCATCGTTCTTCACTATAATGATTCACTTGATAATCCACCTTGCTGGTGAAGCCAGAATCGGCGGTCCTGTTCACTATCGGTGGATGTACCCCATTGAGAGGCAAAAAAATTCATTCATCTTACGAAATTGAATTTTCAAAAGCCCATTTCTTTTAATCCCCTAATCCGCTCTAATTCATTAATTGTATATGTTCAGGTACCTATACCGGCTAAAGGGTTATGTGAAAAATAGAGCATATCCTGAAGGGTCAATAGCCCAGGGATATCTATCAGAGGAGTGCTCACATTTTTTTTCAAGGTATTTGCCGGGTGTGGAGACATCTTTTAGTAGACTACGTAGAAATCCAGACATTTACAACCTTGATGGTGCTCAATATCTTTTTGATACCGCTGGCACTACTGTTGGTAAAGTTGATGCATTTAAGCTAGATAACTTAGCGTAGGAACAGGCACATTGATATGTGCTAGACCACCATGCATCAGTCGAACCATTTCGAAGGTAAGTTGCTTTTGAATTTAAATCGAATATAGTGAAAACCGCGGAGTTCGATATTAACTTACTTTTTTTATTCCTTATTTCAATTGCTTGTTTTTTAGCGAATTTGTCAGGGACATCAAACAAAGGGCTAGACCAAGAAGACTACCACCACGTGAACAAAACAAGTTGATGAATGAAAAATAAGTGATTTGAATCTCATGTAGGTGAATTACAGTTATGCGAGTTAATCTTCATTCTATCTACATTTTTTATGGTGCTGATACGATTTGCGCAATATTAATAGGTACATTCTTTGGGTCCTGAAGGTGCGTCATCTGAAATACAAGTACTTGCCAAAGGTCCCTATAAGATGGTCAAAAGATACGGAGGATACATATTCAATGGTTTTAGATTTCGTACTAAGGATCGTGAATGTCATTTGAAGTGTCAAAATAGTGGAATGGTAGTGACGTTTAAGACTAGAAGTTATGCTTCCAAATCGGACACGAGGCCTGTAGATGGAGATCTCGACTACTATGAAGTGCTCACGGATATCATTGAGTTGAATTATTTTGGTCATTTCCGTGTTGTCTTATTTCGTGGGGATTGGGCTGAGTTTGATAGGAATTTTGCTAACAACAAGGATAAGCTTGGCTTCACAGTTGTAAACTTCTCAAAATTGATTCACATCGGTACACACATTAGCCATGAGCCATTTGTGTTTCCATCCCAAGTGCAACAAGTGTTCTACATTGAAGATCCAACCCTGCCAAAATCGTATGTGGCTCTCCCTATGCAACCAAGAGATGTATTCCAACTGGGCGACACTTCAGAAGATGAAGACGGTGAAGTCATGAACAGTTACATTGCTTCTGAGTTTCCTGTGTTTGATGTAAACACAACCGACGTTGGAATTTGCGGGACTTGGCTCCGCAAGGATAGAGAAGAGGGCGATTTACTGGAAGATGTCATATTGTAGTTTACATGATTTTCAATTGGGTTTATTATATGTCTGTAATTTTATGTCTTAAATCTTGTTGTAATATTATGTCTGTAATTTCGAATATGTTCATTGTGAATTTAATACACCGGTTTAATTATCTTTCTATTTTCTACTGCTTGGTATTATTTACATTAAACTATGCTTAGTGTCATTTGAACCAAACTATTGTTGTAATTTAATCTGTTACAAATCTCATTTTTTTAATTTTTTTTATAATTATGTTGGTTTGTTAATCCTACTAAAGTACAAATTTTATGATAGTTATTATAAACATGTTATTAATTAAATTTGCATATCTAAGGAAGTTATCGAATCCTTGACAGGTACAACATGCCGAGGCATGAAAAGAGGGTAAATATAAATGATGGCAACGAGAGCCATGGGGATGAGCAGCCACTAAATAATAGTGGCAGTCAAACATATGAGAGTGAGGGTAGCACGCCGCCCACTGTCAAAAAACATCGGTAAGTCTTTAAATTGGTATTTTTAAAGAGATTATGGTCTTGAATGCATGAAAGACATGTACTAGTGTTTGTGAGTCTGCATTGTGGCTGTCGTCTATAAGCATTTCGTCTATGTTTCTTAAGTGGGCTGTGATTAGAAAGAAAGGGCTGGAGTGGAGATCTGGAAACCCAAATAGAGACTCTCGTTTATTATAATCTACACTTATTGTTGGACCAACCCCCTCTTGATGTTGTTGCTGATGTCTCTTTGTGTGCGTGTGTTGAAGAGAATGAAGGGATGAGAGAGAGTTGAGGAAAATGCCGCTATGTTAGCCTGGTGTATCCTCATTCTCTACCATCCCTCTTTCTGGCTCCATATATGGCTTCTATATTAAATTGGTTTCCTTCCACGATGACAGTCCGTAATACTACACTTGATATGAGCCCTGTTCATAGCTGCACCCTATTGCATACTCACAAACAACTAATACGTGTCGTTCATGCATTGTATGACCAACCCCACTTTGGCACATAACATGGTATAGATGACATTGTATGACCTGCAAACAAGGTTTGTTCAGCCGTGTTGTTGTACTGATTTGGAGGATTTTGGTATGCTAGCAACATACTTAGTTTGGAAGTGAACCCATTTTGGTTAAAAAATCATGCCAAAGATAGCAGTCAGATGCATGAAATCAGCTTCTTTAAAAGTATCTGAAAATGAAAATTTCCATAATCTGAGCATATATGTTTCTTTAACAGTGACTGTGAACAATTGTTCTTAATTGGGCTGTGATTAGAAAGAGACGAGTTGGAGTGGAGATCTGGAAACCCATATAGAGACATCTTGTTCATAATAATTTATTATTATTGTTGTTCTTGTCGCTCTTGCTGTTGTTGCTGATGTCTCTATGTGTTCGTGTGCTGAAGGGAAAGAAGGGATGAAAGAGAGATGAGGAAAATGCAGCTATGTTAGCCTGGTGTATCCTCATTCTCTACCATTCTTCTTTCTGGCTTCTATATTTGGTTTCCTTCCACGATGACAATTCCTTAAAACTACACTTGATATGAGCCCTATTCGTATTTTTCTTCAATGAAGAATTGATCTATGACTACAATCTCCATTCAAAACCCAATTGTTCTATATTTGGTTCCCTCTTGCTGTTGTTGCTGTTGTTGCTGATGTCTCAACTTCTTTTACTGTTAGTGAAGCTTATTTTCATGCATCTGATTGTCATCTTGGCATGTTTTTTTGACCAAAATGGGTTCACTGTGAACTGAGGATGGTATATAGGTACGTATGCCAAAATCCTCCGGCCGGATATGCACAACAGTTGGATTTTAGATTTAGTTGGGCACAGTGAAGTAGTAGAGCAACATATAAGCTCAGATAATGGAAATTTTCATTTTAAGATACTGTTAAAGTAACCCGATTGCAATCTTTGGCATGGTTTTTTAACAAAAAATGGGTTCACTTCCAAACTAAGTATGCTGCTAGCATCCCCATTTTTTTTCACTGTTAGTGAAGCAGATTTCATGCACCTGATTGTCTTCTTGGCATGATTTTTTGACCAAAATGGGTTCACTATGAACTAAGGATGCTATAGCTGTATGCCAAAATCCTCCGGATATACACAACAATTGGGTTTTAGACTTAGTTGGGCTAAAGATGTAGTAGAGCAACATATAAGCTCAGATAATGGAAATTTTCATTTTAAGATATTGCTAAAGTAACCTGATTGCCATCTTTGGCATGGTTTTTTAACAAAAAATGGGTTCACTTCCAAACTAAGTATGCTGCTAGCATCCTCATCTTCTTTTACTGTTAGTGAAGCTTATTTTCATGCACCTGATTGTCATCTTGGCATGTTTTTTTGACCAAAATGGGTTCACTATAAACTAAGCTTTAGATTATGCCAAAATCCTCCGGATATGCACAACAATTGGGTTTTAGATTTAGTTGGGCTAAAGAAGTAGTAGAGCAACATATAAGCTCAGATAATGGAAATTTTCATTTTAAGATACTGTTAAAGTAACCTGATTGCAATCTTTGGCATGGTTTTTTAACACAAAATGGGTTCACTTCCAAACTAAGTATGCTGCTAGCATCCCCATTTTTTTTGACTGTTAGTGAAGCTGATTTCATGCACCTGATTGTCTTCTTGGCATGTTTTTTTGACCAAAATGGGTTCACTGTGAACTGAGGATGCTATAGCTGTATGCCAAAATCCTCCAGATATGCACAACAATTGGGTTTTAGATTTAGTTGGGCTAAACAAGTAGTAGAGCAACATATAAGTTCAGATAATGGAAATTTTCATTTTAAGATACTGTTAAAGTAACCCGATTGCAATCTTTGGCATGGTTTTTTAACAAAAAATGGGTTCACTTCCAAACTAAGTATGCTGCTAGCATCCCCATTTTCTTTCACTGTTAGTGAAGCAGATTTCATGCACCTGATTGTCTTCTTGGCATGGTTTTTTGACCAAAATGGGTTCACTGTGAACTGAGGATGCTATAGCTGTATGCCAAAATCCTCCGGATATGCACAACAATTGGGTTTTAGACTTAGTTGGGCTAAAGATGTAGTAGAGCAACATATAAGCTCAGATAATGGAAATTTTCATTTTAAGATACTGCTAAAGTAACCTGATTGCCATCTTTGGCATGGTTTTTTAACAAAAAATGGGTTCACTTCCAAACCAAGTATGCTGCTAGCATCCTCATCTTCATTTACTGTTAGTGAAGCTTATTTTCATGCACCTGATTGTCATCTTGGCATGTTTTTTTGACCAAAATGGGTTCACTGTAAACTAAGCTTTAGATTATGCCAAAATCCTCCGGATATGCACAACAATTGGGTTTTAGATTTAGTTGGGCTAAAGAAGTAGTAGAGCAACATATAAGCTCAGATAATGGAAATTTTCATTTTCAGATACTGTTAAAGTAACCTGATTGCAATCTTTGGAATGGTTTTTTAACACAAAATGGGTTCACTTCCAAACTAAGTATGCTGCTAGCATCCCCATTTTCTTTCACTGTTAGTGAAGCTGATTTCATGCACCTGATTGTCTTCTTGGCATGGTTTTTTGACCAAAATGGGTTCACTGTGAACTGAGGATGCTATAGCTGTATGCCAAAATCCTCCAGATATGCACAACAATTGGGTTTTAGATTTAGTTGGGCTAAACAAGTAGTAGAGCAACATATAAGCTCAGATAATGGAAATTTTCATTTTAAGATACTGTTAAAGTAACCCGATTGCAATCTTTGGCATGGTTTTTTAACAAAAAATGGGTTCACTTCCAAACTAAGTATGCTGCTAGCATCCCCATTTTCTTTCACTGTTAGTGAAGCAGATTTCATGCACCTGATTGTCTTCTTGGCATGGTTTTTTGACCAAAATGGGTTCACTGTGAACTGATGATGCTATAGTTGTATGCCAAAATCCTCCGGATATGCACAACAATTGGGTTTTAGACTTAGTTGGGCTAAAGATGTAGTAGAGCAACATATAAGCTCAGATAATGGAAATTTTCATTTTAAGATACTGCTAAAGTAACCTGATTGCCATCTTTGGCATGGTTTTTTAACAAAAAATGGGTTCACTTCCAAACTAAGTATGCTGCTAGCATCCTCATCTTCTTTTACTGTTAGTGAAGCTTATTTTCATGCACCTGATTGTCATCTTGGCATGTTTTTTTGACCAAAATGGGTTCACTGTAAACTAAGCTTTAGATTATGCCAAAATTCTCCGGATATGCACAACAATTGGGTTTTAGATTTAGTTGGGCTAAAGAAGTAGTAGAGCAACATATAAGCTCAGATAATGGAAATTTTCATTTTCAGATACTGTTAAAGTAACCTGATTGCAATCTTTGGCATGGTTTTTTAACACAAAATGGGTTCACTTCCAAACTAAGTATGCTGCTAGCATCCCCATTTTCTTTCACTGTTAGTAAAGCTGATTTCATGCACCTGATTGTCTTCTTGGCATGGTTTTTTGACCAAAATGGGTTCACTGTGAACTGAGGATGCTATAGCTGTATGCCAAAATCCTCCAGATATGCACAACAATTGGGTTTTAGATTTAGTTGGGCTAAACAAGTAGTAGAGCAACATATAAGCTCAGATAATGGAAATTTTCATTTTAAGATACTGTTAAAGTAACCCGATTGCAATCTTTGGCATGGTTTTTTAACAAAAAATGGGTTCACTTCCAAACTAAGTATGCTGCTAGCATCCCCATTTTCTTTCACTGTTAGTGAAGCAGATTTCATGCACCTGATTGTCTTCTTGGCATGGTTTTTTGACCAAAATGGGTTCACTGTGAACTGAGGATGCTATAGCTGTATGCCAAAATCCTCCGGATATGCACAACAATTGGGTTTTAGACTTAGTTGGGCTAAAGATGTAGTAGAGCAACATATAAGCTCAGATAATGGAAATTTTCATTTTAAGATACTGCTAAAGTAACCTGATTGCCATCTTTGGCATGGTTTTTTAACAAAAAATGGGTTCACTTCCAAACTAAGTATGCTGCTAGCATCCTCATCTTCTTTTACTGTTAGTGAAGCTTATTTTCATGCACCTGATTGTCATCTTGGCATGTTTTTTTGACCAAAATGGGTTCACTGTAAACTAAGCTTTAGATTATGCCAAAATCCTCCGGATATGCACAACAATTGGGTTTTAGATTTTGTAGGGCTAAAGAAGTAGTAGAGCAACATATAAGCTCAGATAATGGAAATTTTCATTTTCAGATACTGTTAAAGTAACCTGATTGCAATCTTTGGCATGGTTTTTTAACACAAAATGGGTTCACTTCCAAACTAAGTATGCTGCTAGCATCCCCATTTTCTTTCACTGTTAGTGAAGCTGATTTCATGCACCTGATTGTCTTCTTGGCATGTTTTTTTGACCAAAATGGGTTCACTGTGAACTGAGGATGCTATAGCTGTATGCCAAAATCCTCCGGATATGCACAACAATTGGGTTTTAGATTTAGTTGGGCTAAAGAAGTAGTAGAGCAACATATAAGCTCAGATAATGGAAATTTTCATTTTAAGATACTGTTAAAGTAACCTGATTGCAATCTTTAGCATGGTTTTTTAACACAAAATGGGTTCACTTCCAAACTAAGTATGCTGCTAGCATCCCCATTTTCTTTCACTGTTAGTGAAGCTGATTTCATGCACCTGATTGTCTTCTTGGCATGTTTTTTTGACCAAAATGGGTTCACTGTGAACTGAGGATGCTATAGCTGTATGCCAAAATCCTCCAGATATGCACAACAATTGGGTTTTAGATTTAGTTGGGCTAAAGAAGTAGTAGAGCAACATATAAGCTCAGATAATGGAAATTTTCATTTTAAGATACTGTTCAAGTAACCTGATTGCAATCTTTGGCATGGCTTTTTAACACAAAATGGGTTCACTTCCAAACTAAGTATGCTGCTAGCATCCCCATTTTCTTTCACTGTTAGTGAAGCTGATTTCATGCACCTGATTGTCTTCTTGGCATATTTTTTTGACCAAAATGGGTTCACTGTGAACTGAGGATGCTATAGCTGTATGCCAAAATCCTCCGGATATGTACAACAATTGTGTTTTAGATTTAGTTGGGCTAAAGAAGTAGTAGAGCTACATATAAGCTCAGATAATGGAAATTTTCATTTTCAGATACTGTTAAAGTAACCTGATTGCAATCTTTGTCATGGTTTTTTAACACAAAATGGGTTCAGTTCCAAACTAAGTATGCTGCTAGCATCCCCATTTTCTTTCACTGTTAGTGAAGCTGATTTCATGCACCTGATTGTCTTCTTGGCATGTTTTTTTGACCAAAATGGATTCACTGTGAACTGAGGATGCTATAGCTGTATGCCAAAATCCTCCAGATATGCACAACAATTGGGTTTTAGATTTAGTTGGGCTAAAGAAGTAGTAGAGCAACATATAAGCTCAGATAATGGAAATTTTCATTTTCAGATACTGTTAAAGTAACCTGATTGCAATCTTTGGCATGGTTTTTTAACACAAAATGGGTTCACTTCCAAACTAAGTATGCTGCTAGCATCCCCATTTTCTTTCACTGTTAGTGAAGCTGATTTCATGCACCTGATTGTCTTCTTGGCATGGTTTTTTGACCAAAATGGGTTCACTGTGAACTGAGGATGCTATAGCTGTATGCCAAAATCCTCCGGATATGCACAACAATTGGGTTTTAGATTTAGTTGGGCTAAAGAAGTAGTAGAGCAACATATAAGCTCAGATAATGGAAATTTTCATTTTCAGATACTGTTAAAGTAACTTGATTGCAATCTTTGGCATGGTTTTTTAACACAAAATGGGTTCACTTCCAAACTAAGTATGCTGCTAGCATCCCCATTTTCTTTCACTGTTAGTGAAGATGATTTCATGCACCTGATTGTCATCTTGGCATGTTTTTTTGACCAAAATGGGTTCACTGTGAACTGAGGATGCTATAGGTACGTATGCCAAAATCCTCCGGATATGCACAACAATTGGGTTTTAGATTTAGTTGGGCACAGTGAATTAGTAGAGCAACATATAAGCTCAGATAATGGAAATTTTCATTTTCAGATACTGTTAATGAAGCTGATTGCCATCTTTGGCATGATTTTTTAACAAAAAATGGGTTCACTTCCAAACTAAGTATGCTGCTAGCATCCTCATTATCTTTCACTGTTAATGAAGCTTATTTCATTAAGATCTAGGATGGCAAATTTTGATTGGGCTGTGATTGGATTGTTTAGTGGCTGTTGTCTATGTTCTTAATTGGGCTGTGATTAGAAAGAGAGGGCTCGAGTGGAGATCTGGAAACCCATATAGAGACATCTTGTTCATAATAATTTATTATTATTGTTGTTCTTGTTGCTCTTGCTGTTGTTGCTGATGTCTCTTTGTGTTCGTGTGCTGAAGGGAAACAAGGGATGAGAGAGAGATGAGGAAAATACCGCTATGTTAGCCTGGTGTATCCAAAGTCTCTACCATTCTTCTTTCTGTTTCTATTTCTGGCTTCTATATTTGGTTTTCTTCCACGATGACAGTTCCCTAAAAATACACTTGATATGAGCCCTATCTTTTTTTTCTTATTTTTCTTATATTTGGTTTCCGTCCACGATGACAGTTTCATGGATTGTCTGAACAATCCATGAAAGACATGCATAGATACTGAATTTTCATTTGTTTTACTGTTTTAGATAGTGGATATTCCCATTCAGAGGAGAATATAAAGGTTTCAAGTTAGATACTGAATTTTCATTTGTTTTGTTATTTTAGATATATTTAAAAACAAAATTAAGTACTAGATTTTTAGCATTGCAATGTAATTATTTTACCTCTGTATATATCATTAACAATTCCATTTGCAATTGGCACTATGATCTTATAATTTAAGATACAGGTAGATCTTTTTGCAAGTTCAAAAAATATGTATATTCTGTATTGTGGTCTACTGTTGAATTAAACTATTGTTTTTTTTTTTTCACAGAGCGGTCGCCCAGATGAAGGAAATTCTGATGATCAGAACTGAAGCTACTCGAGGGGTATGAAGCTGCGGTCCTCCTTGCTGTTCTTATGTCC
This sequence comes from Hemerocallis citrina, assembly GCA_017893485.1. Taxonomy (NCBI): domain Eukaryota; kingdom Viridiplantae; phylum Streptophyta; class Magnoliopsida; order Asparagales; family Asphodelaceae; genus Hemerocallis; species Hemerocallis citrina. The sequence goes on from CM030362.1 coordinate 132,911,390, forward strand.
TCCTTGCTGTATGGTTGTTGTTCTTATGTCCTCCTCCTTGCTGTTGTTATGTCAGACTGGTTTTTTTTATGTGAGTTATGTCAGTTTTTTAATTTGGGATATTTTGGATATTTGTCAGACTGGTTTGTTTGGATATTTGGGATGTTAGTCCCTATATTAATTTGTTGATTATGACACTGTTAATTAATCAATGAATTTGGACGTTGATATGACACGTGTGAAACTTTATTATGTTTAATTATTCTTGTATTTGGTTGTGATTTGCGCAGTAATATGCAACGAAATTTGTTGAATAAGTTGTGAATTAGTTTACAGGGTTTGTAAATGAAACTGTGAATTGATATTGAAGGGAAAACGGAGTATCAAAAATAAACGGGCATAGCTAGACCGGCGTTTTAAAAAACGCCGGTCTATCTAATCAATTTGTTGGAGTGTGTGATATACCGGCGTTCCCACACACGCCGGTGTATGTCGTCAGTTGTAACGGCACCGAGGTACACCGGCGTTTTACGAACGTCGGTATACCTAACTACACCGGTGCTTTTTGGTCGCACTGGTGATTATAAGTAGGGAAACCCGGGCACTCATAAACACTCATACACCGGCGGTCGTCGACCGCCGGTATACATTCATTCTACACCGGCATTTCTATAAACGCCGGTGAATTGATAAACACCGGCGGTCGTAAACCGCCGGTGAATGTATATTGGGGGTAAAAGAACGGCACCCAGAGACCCCCATACACCGGCATTTTATGGCCGCCGGTGTAGTTATCACATTTACCGGCGTCCACGAAAACCGCCGGTGTAGACCCCTTCTTTTCCGCGACGCTCGCTTCGGCGGCATTTGGACCGGCGCTATTATAAACGCCGGTGAAAGTTTCACCGGCGTAAAAAAATGCCGGTAAAGACGTAAAAAAATGCCGGGAAATCGAGTATCTTTTGTAGTGAGGGGGGAGATTGGAAGGTGAAGGAGTAAAGTTATAGTGCGGGTATCGAGAGGGGCGTGGGAATTGAGGAGCTGCATGGGGAGGGTAATGATGAGAGGCAGGACGTGATGACATGAGAACTTGAGCAAAAGATTTGCTCTTGTTCCAAGGAAGCCATGCACACACAGCTTCTCTCATCTCCTCTCTCTCCCATCGGTAGATTGGATGGCGCTGAGTTATAGCATTAGCCTCTACTATAATCAAGCATTTTAAACCCCAAAAAGTGAAAATAAAATAAATACCCAGTTATAACTATCTATATGATCACGACAACATTAACATTGATCTAACTAACAGAGTTCTAAAAATAAAACCAAGCCATCTCCAATCAAATTCATTAAAAAGGGGGAGGTATAAAATTTCTCCAATTGAAAAACTTTAATGGTTCTAGACTAACAGAAAAGTTACGAAAATATATAAGTCGAACCTAATACTTATAGCACCATGATGCTGCCGCTTGATTCTAAATGATGTTGCCGCTTGATTCTCTCTATAGAATTACTACAAAAGCAACACAAATACACTTTCAATTGAATTCTTAAAATAAAAATTAAATTGAAAGCATAGGATTTACCTTTTTCTACCTTATTATTCATTGCTCGCTCTCAAAGGATTATTAGATATTTTGAACGTTCATACTTCCAAAACACTAATGTAACATATTTCGGAACATGTGTTCAAATGCACAGATCGCCTGAGTTGTTCTCGATAACATTCTGAGTTCATATAACTCTGTAAGTAGACCCCCCAAAAGGATGGCTTAGGATCTTTTTCTCCATTGTCTAACTCTGTACATGTAGAACCCCGTATTTTCAAATATTATTTTAAATATTTGAAAATGAATTAAAATGATTTTCTTGAGACTTAATAAATATTTTCTAAAAGATTTATCTTTTTACACGTGCGAAACACGTGCAAATATTTTTGGTGTAAATAACCAATTTTATATTTTTATTAAATTCTCCTAATTATAATGGAGTACATTCTAAAATTTGGGATTTTTCTGAGTAGAGAAACTATTTTTATAAATACCTCGAAAGGGAGGGGCTTTTATGTAAAAAGTCGTTTGGATCTTAAATAAATTAAAAAAAATAGTTTTTACTGATATTTTGGTTCTCCATGGTTATCATTTGAATTTAAATATATTTAAATTTTATTTAAAGTCGATTTGCTGAAGATTTAAACAAAAAGGGTGTTTTTGCAAATAGGAAATTCATGTAGAATTTTGTGCAAACATTTTCTGGAAAGTAAAAGTCAAATATTTTGATTGGAAAATATAATATGTATTATTAGATATTATTTCGGATTTTTTTGGATTTTTATGAATATTTTATGATGTAATTGCAAATATTACAAAAGGGAGGGCTTTTGTGCAAAATCACCACCCTGAGTTGTAAATCCGGATTTTTCTTATTTACTGGGCTGTGCTGGATTGCTGGACAACTCAGTGATAAGAAGATTTGATTTGGTTTTGATTTATTTAACTTAATTTAACTAAGAAAGGTTGTATATGTGAAGTAATAAATTGAAAAAAAGGACTATTTTGCAAAAGTACTTCAAAACCCTAATTCCTTTCAATCCCGGCCTGTATAAAAGAGGGTGTGCAGCCGCCATTCGCTGCACAACAAAAGTTTTATTATATTTTTATTTTCTTGGTGATTGAAGAGGAGATCTTGGATTCTTTGCAAAGGAGAGGCTTTCTTGTTGGATCTCTTCATTCCTAAGGTGAGTGATATGAACTTTGTTTTGTTGTTGATTTATGTGAATGTTTGTTTGTTGTTTGTTTTGACATGCTTGTTTATTTAATGTATTTTTTGTATGTGATCGATGCAATGGTTGTTGTTTGGATTATGTATGTGAAATCTATGCATGTTTAGTAGATCTTGGTTGATAAAGTTGTTATTGCTAGAAAGCATGTTTAAGATTTGAGTATAGTTATGATAATAAGGGATCAGATGGATGAACATCCGGATCTCGTGAATACAAATCAGATTTGGTTTTGAGTTGTGGAAGATATTTAGTATTGAGAAATCCTAATGGAAGAATTAGGAGTTAAGAACATGAGAATTGAGTTTTGAGATATTGGTTGATTTGAGGAAATGTATCCGTAATGAGGATTATTTGAGATTATCGTTTTATTCGAATTATTTTTGATTGTTTTGGAAAACCTTAAATTTGATTATCATATACGACCAAAACTAGGTAGTCTGTAGGCCAACAGTCGACTGGTACGACCCCGTTGCTGTGTCTTTAGTTTTCTTGAAAATTCGTTCTGGACAGTCGACTTAGACCTTTTACAGTCGACTGGTGTTCCCAGATTACTTTTAAAGATATTGTAGTTTTCTCTCTGGTAGGTCGACCTATGACTTTTAAGTCGACTTACATCACTTAGAATATTTTCTTAAAGAAATGTTGGAATTTCCTCTGGACAGTCGACCTATACTATTAACAGTCGACTTCTACTATACTTAGACTTATTTTCCGAAAGTTACTGGATTTCTCTCTGGACAGTCGACTGGTGAGTTTTGCAGTCGACTGAAGATACTTAGATCTTACTTCTTAAAGATGTTAGTTTTCACTCTGGACAGTCGACTGGTGACCTTTTGCAGTCGACTGATACTGATACTTTTCTAAGGTGTTTTGATGTTCTTTAAACGACTATTTCTTTAAATGTTTTGGGTCTATAACCTATCCTTATAAATATTATTCTTCTACAGAACATACGCTTTCAATATATATTATGGTTGGATTTGGATTATGGAATCTATTAAAGACTTGAATTTTGTTGAGTGGAGAGATTTCTCCTTTGATTGTTTGACGATGGAATAGTGAGTTATGATGATATTGAGGTCTCTAGGAGTTGAGTGGGAGTCCTGCGAACCAGCAGAATACACTAACTCTAGAGATTAGGATTTTTGGTGTATTTGATAATAATCGACGCAAGTATAGACTCATGATTTGTTAGTCCAACTAGAGGATATTTAGATGTTCGCGTGTCGGGGGTCTACGGGCCTATTCACGGAGCATGCAGGATGCATTTGCGTGTCGAGGGTCAGCAGACCTATTCACGGAATGTATCGGGTGTATCTGCACGTCGAGGGTCTTGAAGGCCTATTCGTGGGGTACATAATATTTAGATGTTCGCGTGTCGAGGGTCTACGAGCCTATTCACGGAGCATGCAGATGCATTTGCGTGTCGAGGGTCGGCAGACCTATTCACGGAATGTATTGAGTGTATCTGCACGTCGAGTGTCTTGAAGACCTATTCGTGGGGTACATAATATTTAGATGTTCGCGTGTCGAGGGTCTACGGACCTATTCACGGAGCATGCAGGATGCATTTGCGTATCGAGGGTCGGTAGACCTGTTCACGGAATGTATCGGGTGTATTCGCACGTCGAGGGCCTTGCAAGCCTATTCGTGGGGTACACGGCAGGGAGATGATTCTCCGGTTGTTGTTATTGAGTTATCTTACTTGATGCTTGCGCGTCGAGGGCGGTGATGCCTATTCGCAGAGTATTCTGAATCTTGTTTTCCATCACCATAGTGGGATTAGTTGCATATAGAATTGTGTTTTCTTAACTTGGTTTTATGCATGTGTTTTCCAGTTTTCCTACACTTGACACTTAGACTAGATTCACTTGTTGTTTTCATTTCATGATGTTTCATGCTTTATATCTTTTGTTATTTCTCATTCATTTATCCTTGTTGTTAATACATGCTGTTGATGACTTTATGTTTTATGATTAAATTATGTTGTTTTGTTTTTATATCACTCACACCATTTATGGCTGACCCATTTAGTTTGGGGGTTAGGGATCATTTCTAGCCTCATGTGTTACAGGTTGTTGCTTATAGTTTGGAGGCTTGGATGCTTGAGTTAGTTTTGGAGATAAACTGATATAATAGTGCTTTGTGTAAAAACTTGTAAAAAGAAGTGTTTTGAAAAGAAAGTTGTAATTCAAGGTGTTTGTAGTTCTGCTGTGTTTGAAAAAGATTGTTGTAATGAAAGTTTGGAATAAAATTATTTGTATTTTTGGGCTATGTGTACTATTACATTGAAGTTGATGCTGGGATTGTGCCATGTATTTTCTAAGTTATTATATTAGAAATTCGGGGCGCTACAGATTGGTATCAGAGCCGACTTTTGACACCGGGTGTATCTGCACGTCGAGGGTCTTGAAGGCCTATTCGTGGGGTACACAGCAGGGAGATAATTCTCCGGATAGGCAGGGAGATGATTTTCCGGATATGTTCGCGTGTCGAGGGTCTACGGACCTATTCACGGAGCATGCAGGGTGTTAGAAAGGCGGATCCTACACTAGATGTGTGCCCTGTACTCAGTGAGAACGCTGATTTCTAAAGGTAGGGTGTATGTAATACCCCAGATTTGCAGCGAACAGTCGACTGGTCGATTGTTCAGTCGACTGGTATCACTGTTTACACGGGATTTGAGAAAAGATTTGAGAAATTTAGTCCCACATGGGAAGTATACAAAAACTAATTTAAGTATAAATATAATTAGCCAATGATCAAGAGTCACCTAATTGGTTAACCACCTTTTGAGAGGCAGCCTGTAGTGGGCAGTTGTACTACATAGTATCTAATTTGTCTTCTAAAAATAATAAAAATTGTCTGAGTATTGGGGCGGGGCGTTACAAATGGCATCAGAGCGGGAAGGAGTTTCCAGCGAAGCAAGTCAAGTTCAGTGGACTGGTGCAGAAGGCACCTGCAACTAAGGAAGTGACTTGTTATTTCTGCAAGGAGGCAGGTCATTACAGGTCAGCATGTCCGAAGTTGGCGAAGCAGACTTGTTATCGTTGTGGGTCGTGAAGGGCATATTCGATCAAACTGTCCGTAGCTGAAGGTAGATTGTGCAGGGAAAGGCAAGGATCAGGGGCAGGGACGAGAGTCCGCATTGACTAATGAGGATGCAGATAACTCAGGAATGTGACTCGTGTGTGCAAGAACTTTGAAATTTATTCTTTTGTATTAAGTAAAACTTTTATTTGGGGAATAATTGAAGATTGAGTATTTTTCTTCATGTAACAAGATTTATTTAGATTAATGGAATAAAGACAAAGTTTTATTTGATACTGTTTTCTTGCATGCAATTGTGTTGCCCATTTATTGCTAGTCTTAAGTAGGGAGCTTAAGGTATTTCCAGACAAGGTCTTGAGGTGGCTATCCTTAGTCATGTCCTTTCTAAGGAGGGAGTGGCCACTGATTCTCGGAAGGATGAAGCAGAAGGTCAGAGTTGGATGCATGAGTTCAGTAATCGTTGCAGCATGGCTTCCGATGGCAAGTTATCAGAGTTGCGCAGCGGAAGGTTGATTTTCTGAATTCTTTGCATGATTGTGTTTCTTCTATATGTTGTACTTCTTTTGTTGAAATGCATTCCCTTGTGTGATTGTATTTCTTTAAATTATGTTTCTATCCATAAGTTTTCATTCCTTGTTGGTGTGTTTGTTTGGACCCCATTAGCAGTAGTTCTGAGGACAGAACTCTTCTTAGGAGGGAGTGATGTAGAACCCCGTATTTTCAAATATTATTTTAAATATTTGAAAATGAATTAAAATGATTTTCTGGAGACTTAATAAATATTTTCTAAAAGATTTATCTTTTTACACGTGCGAAACACGTGCAAATATTTTTGGTGTAAATAACCAATTTTATATTTTTAGTAAATTCTCCTAATTATAATGGAGTACATTCTAAAATTTGGGATTTTTCTGAGTAGAGAAACTATTTTTATAAATACCTCGAAAGAGATGGGCTTTTATGTAAAAAGTCGTTTGGATCTTAAATAAATTATGAAAATTAGTTTTTACTGATATTTTGGTTCTCCATGGTTATCATTTGAATTTAAATATATTTAAATTTTATTTAAAGTCGATTTGGTGAAGATTTAAACAAAAAGGGTATTTTTGCAAATATGAAATTCATGTAGAATTTTGTGCAAACGTTTTCTGGAAAGTAAAAGTCAAATATTTTGATTGGAAAATATAATATGTATTATTAGATATTATTTCGGATTTTTTTGGATTTTTATGAATATTTTATGATGTAATTGCAAATATTACTAAAGGGAGGGCTTTTGTGCAAAATCGCCGCCCTGAGTTGTAAATCCGGATTTTTCTTATTTACTGGGCTGTGCTGGATTGCTGGACAACTCAGTGATAAGAAGATTTGATTTGGTTTTGATTTATTTAACTTAATTTAACTAAGAAAGGTTGTATATGTGAAGTAATAAATTGAAAAAAAGGACTATTTTGCAAAAGTACTTCAAAACCCTAATTCCTTTCAATCCCGGCCTGTATAAAAGAGGGTGTGCAGCCGCCATTCGCTGCACAACAAAAGTTTTATTATATTTTTATTTTCTTGGTGATTGAAGAGGAGATCTTGGATTCTTTGCAAAGGAAAGGCTTTCTTGTTGGATCTCTTCATTTCTAAGGTGAGTGATATGAACTTTGTTTTGTTGTTGATTTATGTGAATGATTGTTTGTTGTTTGTTTTGACATGCTTGTTTATTTAATGTATTTTTTGTATGTGATCGATGCAATGGTTGTTGTTTGGATTATGTATGTGAAATCTATGCATGTTTAGTAGATCTTGGTTGATAAAGTTGTTATTGCTAGAAAGCATGTTTAAGATTTGAGTATAGTTATGATAATAAGGGATCGGATGGATGAACATCCGGATCTCGTGAATACAAATCAGATTTGGTTTTGAGTTGTGGAAGACATTTAGTATTGAGAAATGTAACGCCCCGAATTTCAAATAAGGATAAATTCGAGATTTCACAGGATCTTTACTTCACTTCGTACAATTTTACAAGGAAAATTTAAAACTTTTTATTCACAATACATCAGAGTTCAATTACAACTTGGTTTTACACAGCGGAAGACTGAAATTTACAATAAAATATTTCCAACATCTTTAAAATAAAACAGCATCAACATATCCACTTTATAGCTCCATGAATGGTCCTTTACCTGCATGTCAATCTGTGGGCACGTTAGTTATTTACAACTGACGAAATGTTATACACGGCTATCCTCTCTATGCCGGGAATAGTATAACGATCTCATACTTTAACAAATCACAAAAAGGATTGAATGAACAAGTAAAGTGTCAAAGGTGATTATTCTAAACATAAGTGTATGTCATGCCTTAATGCCTAATGCACACAATTCTGCACTAGGATGACACTAATGCACACTTGTTCAGATTCTATGCATCCCATACTACATAGGTCTGAGGGCAAGCGCCTACGTACTCCACATTAAAGGGTTTGATCCCTCGCCATGAGACTACCCAGTAATAAAACAAGTTTTAGAGTTATTTCACAGATACGGATCTCAGCCTCCCTGGCTTATATTAACAGATCCCAGCCTCCCTGGCTATTATATCGTGATGATAATCCCGTAAATGCCCTTCTAGTCCCAGTATATACATATTCTTTGGAGTATGGTAAACATCCGTCGACTACCCTAAGTCCCGGATAAAATACAGTCCATCTCCTATGAGGCAACCACAGTCCACCAACTGGGTCTATAGCCACGGAGATCTACCGCCGACTATATAGAAGCACCCATTTACGTTTGCACAAGTTTATCACATCTTCACTTAAGTGCCTAATTATTTTTAGTTCAAGACATGAATATGTTATCACCCTAGAATCAGTTTTACCTCATACCGAATTTATTCACGAGATCGCCCGACGGCATTATCTCAAAATCATATCAATTCTTTCTTTCAAAATTACCGGTAACCGAAGTCTTACTAATTCTTAATCATAATCTTTCATGTACAAGAAACATGGGTACACATACCATTTTGTAATCATGTCTTAAACTTATATAATTTCATCTTTCAATTCACTTCACAAAAATAATCAAATCTTGTCTTAACACTTATCCACAAAGTAATCATTTCATAGTCTTGCCACTATTCATGATCTAGTTATTCATAATAAATAATAATTCATTCACAATTTCAAATTCATACGATGTCTCATTTTAACCTGATTCAATGTCTCATCTTTAGCACTAAACATGATTTACTCATTCACTACAAAATCTTTCATGATCTCAAAAGTCACATAACTCAACCATATTGCATTTCTAGAAATAAAGAGATTTCAATTCACCCTAAATCATTATTTTGTAAATTAAAAGTCATTCTCTTTACTAATACTTTTGTAGTCATTTATTTTTCTTCCTATCTCAAATCCTCGTTAAAACTTATCAATTACACAAAAACAATCTTTAAGAATAAATTCTTCATTTATGTTTTATGAATACTAAAATTTATCCAAAATGAAACACTTTTGAAAGTTTTACCCAACTGACCCACTCTCGAAACTATTTACCAAATTGACCCACTCACTATCAAAATTACAGATCTAGTTCCCACGAAAGTTTTTACCAAACTGACCCACTTTCGAAACTATTTCCCAAATCATTTTAAATGATTGTTTGTTGTTTGTTTTGACATGCTTGTTTATATAATGTATTTTTTGTATGTGATCGATGCAATGGTTGTTGTTTGGATTATGTATGTGAAATCTATGCATGTTTAGTAGATCTTGGTTGATAAAGTTGTTATTGCTAGAAAGCATGTTTAAGATTTGAGTATAGTTATGATAATAAGGGATCGGATGGATGAACATCCGGATCTCGTGAATACAAATCAGATTTGGTTTTGAGTTGTGGAAGACATTTAGTATTGAGAAATGTAACGCCCCGAATTTCAAATAAGGATAAATTCGAGATTTCACAGGATCTTTACTTCACTTCGTACAATTTTACAAGGAAAATTTAAAACTTTTTATTCACAATACATCAGAGTTCAATTACAACTTGGTTTTACACAGCGGAAGACTGAAATTTACAATAAAACATTTCCAACATCTTTAAAATAAAACAGCATCAGCATATCCACTTTATAGCTCCATGAATGGTCCTTTACCTGCATGTCAATCTGTGGGCACGTCAGTTATTTACAACTGACGAAATGTTATACACGGCTATCCTCTCTATGCCGGGAATAGTATAACGATCTCATACTTTAACAAATCACAAAAAGGATTGAATGAACAAGTAAAGTGTCAAAGGTGATTATTCTAAACATAAGTGTATGTCATGCCTTAATGCCTAATGCACACAATTCTGCACTAGGATGACACTAATGCACACTTGTTCAGATTCTATGCATCCCATACTACATAGGTCTGAGGGCAAGCGCCTACGTACTCCACATTAAAGGGTTCGATCCCTCGCCATGAGACTATCCAGTAATAAAACAAGTTTTAGAGTTATTTCACAGATACGGATCTCAGCCTCCCTGGCTTATATTAACAGATCCCAGCCTCCCTGGCTATTATATCGTGATGATAATCCCGTAAATGCCCTTCTAGCCCCAGTATATACATATTCTTTGGAGTATGGTAAACATCCGTCGACTACCCTAAGTCCCGGATAAAATACAGTCCATCTCCTATGAGGCAACCACAGTCCACCAACTGGGTCTATAGCCACGGAGATCCACCGCCGACTATATAGAAGCACCCATTTACGTATGCACAAGTTTATCACATCTTCACTTAAGTGCCTAATTATTTTTAGTTCAAGACATGGATATGTTATCACCCTAGAATCAGTTTTACCTCATACCGAATTTATTCACGAGATCGCCCGACGGCATTATCTCAAAATCATATCAATTCTTTCTTTCAAAATTACCGGTAACCGAAGTCTTACTAATTCTTAATCATAATCTTTCATGTACAAGAAACATGGGTACACATACCATTTTGTAATCATGTCTTAAACTTATATAATTTCATCTTTCAATTCACTTCACAAAAATAATCAAATCTTGTCTTAACACTTATCCACAAAGTAATCATTTCATAGTCTTGCCACTATTCATGATCTAGTTATTCATAATAAATAATAATTCATTCACAATTTCAAATTCATACGATGTCTCATTTTAACCTGATTCAATGTCTCATCTTTAGCACTAAACATGATTTACTCATTCACTACAAAATCTTTCATGATCTCAAAAGTCACAGAACTCAACCATATTGCATTTCTAGAAATAAAGAGATTTCAATTCACCCTAAATCATTATTTTGTAAATTAAAAGTCATGCTCTTTACTAATACTTTTGTAGTCATTTATTTTTCTTCCTATCTCAAATCCTCGTTAAAACTTATCAATTACACAAAAACAATCTTTAAGAATAAATTCTTCATTTATGTTTTATGAATACTAAAATTTACCCAAAATGAAACACTTTTGAAAGTTTTTACCCAACTGACCCACTCTCGAAACTATTTACCAAATTGACCTACTCACTATCAAATTACAGATCTAGTTCCCACGAAAGTTTTTACCAAACTGACCCACTTTCGAAACTATTTACCAAATCATTTTAAATGATTGTTTGTTGTTTGTTTTGACATGCTTGTTTATTTAATGTATTTTTTGTATGTGATCGATGCAATGGTTGTTGTTTGGATTATGTATGTGAAATCTATGCATGTTTAGTAGATCTTGGTTGATAAAGTTGTTATTGCTAGAAAGCATGTTTAAGATTTGAGTATAGTTATGATAATAAGGGATCGGATGGATGAACATCCGGATCTCGTGAATACAAATCAGATTTGGTTTTGAGTTGTGGAAGACATTTAGTATTGAGAAATGTAACGCCCCGAATTTCAAATAAGGATAAATTCGAGATTTCACAGGATCTTTACTTCACTTCGTACAATTTTACAAGGAAAATTTAAAACTTTTTATTCACAATACATCAGAGTTCAATTACAACTTGGTTTTACACAGCGGAAGACTGAAATTTACAATAAAACATTTCCAACATCTTTAAAATAAAACAGCATCAGCATATCCACTTTATAGCTCCATGAATGGTCCTTTACCTGCATGTCAATCTGTGGGCACGTCAGTTATTTACAACTGACGAAATGTTATACACGGCTATCCTCTCTATGCCGGGAATAGTATAACGATCTCATACTTTAACAAATCACAAAAAGGATTGAATGAACAAGTAAAGTGTCAAAGGTGATTATTCTAAACATAAGTGTATGTCATGCCTTAATGCCTAATGCACACAATTCTGCACTAGGATGACACTAATGCACACTTGTTCAGATTCTATGCATCCCATACTACATAGGTCTGAGGGCAAGCGCCTACGTACTCCACATTAAAGGGTTCGATCCCTCGCCATGAGACTACCCAGTAATAAAACAAGTTTTAGAGTTATTTCACAGATACGGATCTCAGCCTCCCTGGCTAGCCTCCCTGGCTTATATTAACAGATCCCAGCCTCCCTGGCTATTATATCGTGATGATAATCCCGTAAATGCCCTTCTAGTCCCAGTATATACATATTCTTTGGAGTATGGTAAACATCCGTCGACTACCCTAAGTCCCGGATAAAATACAGTCCATCTCCTATGAGGCAACCACAGTCCACCAACTGGGTCTATAGCCACGGAGATCCACCGCCGACTATATAGAAGCACCCATTTACGTTTGCACAAGTTTATCACATCTTCACTTAAGTGCCTAATTATTTTTAGTTCAAGACATGAATATGTTATCACCCTAGAATCAGTTTTACCTCATACCGAATTTATTCACGAGATCGCCCGACGGCATTATCTCAAAATCATATCAATTCTTTCTTTCAAAATTACCGGTAACCGAAGTCTTACTAATTCTTAATCATAATCTTTCATGTACAAGAAACATGGGTACACATACCATTTTGTAATCATGTCTTAAACTTATATAATTTCATCTTTCAATTCACTTCACAAAAATAATCAAATCTTGTCTTAACACTTATCCACAAAGTAATCATTTCATAGTCTTGCCACTATTCATGATCTAGTTATTCATAATAAATAATAATTCATTCACAATTTCAAATTCATACGATGTCTCATTTTAACCTGATTCAATGTCTCATCTTTAGCACTAAACATGATTTACTCATTCACTACAAAATCTTTCATGATCTCAAAAGTCACATAACTCAACCATATTGCATTTCTAGAAATAAAGAGATTTCAATTCACCCTAAATCATTATTTTGTAAATTAAAAGTCATTCTCTTTACTAATACTTTTGTAGTCATTTATTTTTCTTCCTATCTCAAATCCTCGTTAAAACTTATCAATTACACAAAAACAATCTTTAAGAATAAATTCTTCATTTATGTTTTATGAATACTAAAATTTACCCAAAATGAAACACTTTTGAAAGTTTTTACCCAACTGACCCACTCTCGAAACTATTTACCAAATTGACCTACTCACTATCAAATTACAGATCTAGTTCCCACGAAAGTTTTTACCAAACTGACCCACTTTCGAAACTATTTACCAAATCATTTTAAAACCCCAAAATAAAATATAAGTCACCAGGGAGTTTTGAACCCGTGACTATTCTCAACCAAACCCAAGTTTATTACGCTAACCAGTAAGTCTATGTGTAATCTCTGTTTAAAAAGGTACAAATGTTCTTTTGTTCAACTATCCACAAAGTGTGTCTTTTCCTATAAAATGTGTTCATTCCAAAAGACCAATTATTTCACAATTTTAGAAATAATCCTTTCCATGATAGTAACTAATAAAAAGATAGTAACTAATAAAATTTACAATTATTTTAAAAATACTATTTTTTCACTTATTTAAAGAAATTCCTTTTTCTCATCTTTTGCAAAACTTAGACTTTTCTTTAGGAACTAAATCCTACAAAAGAAATGAAAACTAGTATCCATGTCTATTTGATTAAAATCTCAATTTGACATAAATTATATTTTATAAAAATAAAAATTGCTCTTTCACACAATAGTTCCCATTCTTTTAAAAATAGAACCTACTCATGTCGACATATTATAAACTAATCGAAATTTCATTTTTATTTTATTATAAAATCTAATATGGTCAATAATATAAGCATAAAATTCTACAGTTTACCAACATGATTTATACAAGAATTTGTCTTTTTTTTTTATTAACATGGTAATTGTCACAATAAGACTACTTTCGCAATTATGATAGCATGATTCCCATTTGTAAATTTCACATCAAAGTTATTCTCATATATTAACACTATTGTAAACACAAGACTAAGCAAACATACTAGCATGGTTCACAACAATCAAGTAATTCTCTTTCTTTAGTTAGCATGGTAGACTTCCTTTTTCTACTTAATCACAACATCACTTTAAACTAACATGAATAACAAGATTCTTCACAAAAATATTTTTGCAAAAGAATGTATTCCCAACATTTTTCAACAAATTTCTCTTACAACCACACACTTTTAACATGCATAACATTTTACAAGTATTCTAACATGATCTATGGCATTAGCTCTTTAGTCAAAAATTCCTATTATTTGTTTAATCATAGCAATAGCATGTAACACTAACATGAAATTTTAACTACACATCAAAACAAAATGTTCATATATTATCACTAGCATGCATAGTTCTAAATTAGAAAGCATGAGAACCCACCTCTTGTTTGAAGGTTGAAAACTACAAATGAATAGCTCCTTCTTGCTCCTAGCAACTCCTAGTCCTCTTCTCCTCCTAGCAAATGCTCCAAGCAAGAGATCCTCCAAGCACAATAACTCTCTTTCTTTTTCTTACACTCTTTTCTTTCTTTTTTTTCTTTCTCTTGTTTTAATTCTAATTTTTTGTGTGTGAAATGAAAAGAGTAGGGTGCTATTTATAGGATTTTGGGAAGGTGTATCTTGCAAAATTTCACCCCCAATAAATCACCTAATTAATTCTTACAACTCTTCATTTGCTTAACTCCTAAAAACTCCTAACTTTTCATCTCCCCACTTCTCTAATTCTATAACTCCCAAACTCTCTCTCTTCCCACTTCTTCAAAACACTAACTCCCAACTTTAACTCACCTTCATATCATAACCGGCCTACTCCCAAAGTAGAACCCGGTCAACCATCTCTTTCTCTAATCCCATGTGTACTTTATTTAAACCGTGGCCCACCTTCACCATACCATCACACCATATATTACACTTAAACTAATCACCGTTATACAACTTCACATTACCAACTTTTCACATTATACCATACCAACTTGAACACATTATTCATTTACACCATATGCCATATATACATATATTATACACTATATATTATACACTATATTATTAACTAAAAGTTAGTTCAAATTAAAATTTTATAATAAATGCACACACACATTTTATTAAATTTATTTTGAGAAAAGATGCGCGCACCGAAACACGTGCGTCGCACGTAAAATATCGGAATACGAAAATTGACTTTATCAACGAAAAAAATGTTAATACAATATAAGAAAAATAATTTATTAATTTATACATTCTATGACGTAATTACTACGTGCGTAGGTAACACGTGCATCGCACGTAAAATATCCAAATGCGAAAATTAATTTTATTGATGAAAAATTATTAAATATGATCGAAAACAATATAATTAAAATTATATTTACTAATTTACATATACTTCATGATGAAATCACAACACGTAGAAAGCACGTGCATTATACGTGCAGAAAATCGAAAAATGCATTTCAATCAAAACAAGGGGAAAATAATTTTTTGTTTTATAAAATAGATTTAAATACATAACAATAAATAATTTAAACCTATAGAAAATATTGTACATAGTGGTGGAAACACGTGCATTAAAATACGTAAAGAGCACGTAAATTCTAGGGATTGAAATATTATATTTTAGTTGACTGAAATCAATACGGAAAATGTATAAATAGTACGAATCCAAAATATGTAGTGAAACACATTACAAAATATACGTGCATAACACCCAGGGGCAAAATTGTAATTTCAATTTTGCGGGGTGTTACAAGAAATCCTAATGGAAGAATTAGGAGTTAAGAACATGAGAATTGAGTTTTGAGATATTGGTTGATTTGAGGAAATGTATTCGTAATGAGGATTATTTGATATTATCGTTTTATTCGAATTATTTTTGATTGTTTTGGAAAACCCTAAATTTGATTATCATATACGACCAAAACTAGGTAGTCTGTAGGCTGACAATCGACTGGTAGACTTTTCAGTCGACTGGTATGACCCCGTTGCTGTGTCTTTAGTTTTCTTGAAAATTCGTTCTGGACAGTCGACTTAGCCCTTTTACAGTCGACTGGTGTTCCCAGATTACTTTTAAAGATACTGTAGTTTTCTCTCTGGTAGGTTGACCTATGACTTTTAAGTCGACTTACATCACTTAGAATATTTTCTTAAAGAAATGTTGGAATTTCCTCTGGACAGTCGACCTATACTATTAACAGTCGACTTCTACTATACTTAGACTTATTTTTCGAAAGTTACTGGATTTCTCTCTGGACAGTCGACTGGTGAGTTTTACAATCGACTGAAGATACTTAGATCTTACTTCTTAAAGATGTTAGTTTTCACTCTGGACAGTCGACTGGTGACCTTTTGCAGTCGACTAGTACTGATACTTTTGTAAGGTGTTTTGTTATTCGTAAACGACTATTTTTTTAAATGTTTTGGGTCTATAACCTACCCTTATAAATATTATTCTTCTACAGAACATACGCTTTCAATATATATTATGGTTGGATTTAAATTATGGAATTTATTAAAGACTTGAATTTTGTTGAGTGGAGAGATTTCTCCTTTGATTGTTTGACGATGGAATAGTGAGTTATGTTCATATTGAAGTCTCTAGGAGTTGAGTGGGAGTCCTGCGAACTAGCAGAATACACTAACTCTAGAGATAAAGATTTTTGGTGTATTTGATAATAATCGACGCAAGTATAGACTCATGATTTGTTAGTCCAACTAGAGGATATTTAGATGTTCGCGTGTCGAGGGTCTACGGTCCTATTCACGGAGCATGCAGGATGCATTTGCGTGTCGAGGGTCGGCAGACCTATTCACGGAATGTATCGGGTGTGTCTGCACGTCGAGGGTCTTGAAGGCCTATTCGTGGGGTACATAATATTTAGATGTTCGCGTGTCCAGGGTCTACTGGCCTATTCACGGAGCATGCAGGATGCATTTGCGTGTCGAGGGTCGGCAGACCTATTCACAGAATGTATCGGGTGTATCTGCACGTCGACGGTCTTGAAGGCCTATTCGTGGGGTACATAATATTTAGATGTTCGCGTGTCGAAGGTCTACGGGCCTATTCACGGAGCATGCAGGATGCATTTGCGTGTCGAGGGTCGGCAGACCTATTCACAGAATGTATCGGGTGTATTCGCACGTCGAGGGCCTTGCAAGCCTATTCATGGGGTACATAATATTTAGATTTTCGCGTGTCGAGGGTCTACGGGCCTATTCACGGAGCATGCAGGATGCATTTGCGTGTCGAGGGTCGGCAGACCTATTCACGGAATGTATCGGGTGTATTCGCACGTCGAGAGCCTTGCAAGCCTATTCGTGGGGTACACGGCAGGGAGATGATTCTCCGGTTGTTGTTATTGAGTTATCTTACTTGATGCTTGCGCGTCGAGGGCGGTGATGCCTATTCGTGGAGTATTCTGAATCTTGTTTTCCATCACCGTAGTGGGATTAGTTGCATATAGAATTGTGTTTTCTTAACTTGGTTTTATGCATGTATTTTTCAGTTTTTCTACACTTGACACTTAGACTAGATTCACTTGTTGTTTTCATTTCATGATGTTTCATGCTTTATATCTTTTGTTATTTCTCATTCATTTATCCTTGTTGTTAATACATGCTGTTGATGACTTTATGTTTTATGATTAAATTATGTTGTTTTGTTTTTATATCACTCACACCATTTATGGCTGACCCCTTTAGTTTGGGGGTTAGGGATCATTTCTAGCCTCATGTGTTACAGGTTGTTGCTTATAGTTTGGAGGCTTGGATGCTTGAGTTAGTTTTGGAGATAAACTGATGTAATAGAGATTTGTGTAAAAACTTGTAAAAAGAAGTGTTTTGAAAAGAAAGTTGTAATTCAAGGTGTTTGTAGTTCCGCTGTGTTTGAAAAAGATTGTTGTAATGAAAGTTTGGAATAAAATTATTTGTGTTTTTGGGCTATGTATACTATTACATTGAAGTTGATGCTGGGATTGTGCCACGTATTTTCTAAGTTATTATATTAGAAATTCGGGGCGCTACAGTACACCTATGTAGTGCTATTGTTCTTTGTGTCGTACAGGCTGTTAAAGAGTAGAGGAATCTAGGGGGATCTAAACAAAAACATTCACCAATTGGGTTTCATTTGTGTTTGTTTTGATCAGTTGTATGCATTAGAGTAAGCATTATTGGTCTTAGGCCTTTTCTGTTATATTTTACTTGTGTGTTTGCAGTAACGATGGTGGAGAAAATTATTTGTAGAATTGAGGTTTTCTTTGTGTGTTCTCACAATAATGATGGCTGAAGAAAAATAATTGTGAGCCTAGTCTGGGTTAGAGGATTTCCTAATTATCATTTATCCTGGAAATCCTATTCTTAGGGTTCTATAAGATACTGAGGGCATGGTTAAAGTTTAAAGATAGTGTATGCCTCTAATCTCCGTCGTTGTCTTGTTTTTCTTAGATCTCTTCCTGATTAATAATTGTTCAATGGGGAACGTTGTAAACTAAAAAAAATGGGGTGGAAGTGAACTATCTAAAATTAATGAAGTCGTATGATTATATGACTATATATGGAACTACATGAGTATAACATAAAACCATCAAAACGGTTTCGAATAAGTTAAGATGACAGTCCATTCGGCCACTTCACCATCACATTATACGACACAAACAACTTCCCTTTCCTTGCATGTTCCTCAAAATTACGCAAACGAAATTTTTGTAGAAACTCTAGATGCACAAATCGTACCCAAAATCCATCAAAAAATTCGATTAATAATTGTTCAAATTGTGAACATTGTAAACTAAAAAAAGTGGGGTGGAAGTGAACTATCAAAAACTAATGAAGTCTTATGATTATATGACTATATATGGAACTACATGAGTATAACATATAACCATTAAAATGGTTTCTAATTAGTTAAGATTATACTCCATTGAGCCATTAGAACAATCAAATACCCAGATAAAACATAGCATCTAAACAAACCAAGATCAAGCGATAATACAATAAATAATAAAAACCAATTTACTAAATATCCCAAAAAATGTCCTTACTGGTGTGTGTGGCATGAGACAGCAATGGTGAGGGTAGCTGCAGCTACGACGTAGGGAAATTTACAGAAACCCTAGATTGAAAAATTGTAGCGAAAATCTATCAATTTCAAATGACCTGCGTAGGAGACTGCTTGGGTGGCGAGCGACGTACGTCAATGGCAAGGTTAGCAGGGGGCGGCGACAGAGTGGAGTTCAGTGGGATTTGGGAGTGGAAGAGTTAGTGGGTTTAGGGGGGGGGGGATTTGGGAGAGGAAGAGTCAGTTTTTTTTTCTTTTTGTTTCTTTTGTTTTGTTGATTTAAATACGTAGTTTGTATGTATTAAGGTATGTGTGATTTTCTACTTTTGCTCTCCTTTCTCCATTTCAAAATGGAGCAAGGAGAGAGTGGGTGAGCCTGTTAGCTTAAGATATAGTATAATACCCTTCTTTCAAAACAAAAGAGAGATTATGGACATAAAAAGAGACTTTGTTCTCGTTACTCATAGTGATTGAAGATCACTTCAGAGCTTGACATACAAAATAGAGCATGTAGTATCACACACAACCCCCTTACACACTACAACACAACCCAAAGCCATGACTTATACGAAACTCTTCTCTAAAAAATATACCCTTATTTCCGAACATAAGAGAGATTATGGACATAAAAAGAGGCTTTGTTCTCGTTACTTGTAGTGATTGAAGATCAATTAAGAGCTTGACATACAAAATAGAGCTTTTAGTATCATACACAACCCCTTTACACACCACAACACAACCCAAAGCCTATGACTTGGAATCACATGACACAAATGCATGCTAACATAGGCCACAAAACAACAACTCTCTACTTCATCATGCTTTCTGGCCAATCCTAGTGCTGGAAGCTGATTGAATCACTGATAACTTACCTCTACCTCTTTGGATCACTACCGATTTTGTTTCACTGCGAAACAAAATCGAGAACTCCAGATGTGACCGTTCTTGTAACGTTGCACAATGTTGATTTCAGCACAGGACATCAGTTAAGGACTGATTGGTCTGTTGTACAGCAACCTAGCAAACTCAGAAATGCCCCGTTTCGAGTTTGTGAGCTCTAGTTGTGAGCCAAGATGACCCTTGTGTGTTTCCCATATTTAGAAGCATGCCTCTGAGATTTCTTTTACTTTAATTCTTACAATACCCTAAAGCATGTACAAATAGTTTAACTCAAACACCCTTAATAGCTATAGAAATAAGAAGAAACCAATAGAAACCAATAAACAAATAGTCACACTGAGAGCAACATATTATACTCTAGGTTCATATAGGATAGTTTGATCACTTAGGCTAACCTAGACACGCCCTCTAACAATCATGATTAATTAGGACTAACTCCCATTCTCAAAACGATTAGCTTAAGGTTAGGATAACAAAATAGTCCCACCTAATGATAATAAAACACACTAAGCCAGATTAGTTAATCACATGAACTCACTACCCCTAGTGCAAGAAACAAAAATGACTAAAGGTAGGTCCACTTAAAAGATGCAACCTAGGACCATTTGAAACCTAAAAGCATTGAACCACAAACAAACTCTAGTAAAACATGACTAGCAAACCTTAATAAAAACACGCCCAACTTAAAATATACTTCAAAAGCTAATCACTTAAACTCCAACTTAATTACACTATCATTTAAAAGACATCAAACCCACCTTAAAAGAAATGCCAACAAACTTTAAATATGAATACGTACTTTAGGAATCGTCCAATTCATCCTAAATATCCTTCACGCAACTAATCCCTTAAGCTGATACACATAAGTGAAGAATATCATAAGAGACAATGATTAGTAAAGACAAGCAATTCTAATTTAAAGGTTGTTTTCCTTGTGGGCAGGGGAGTGCGGAAAGGGCATTAGTATTGGGGTCAAATGCAACCACTACATCATCTGATCTTTGAGTATCGAAATACAATTTAGGTTGGAAAGTGTAACGCCCCGATTGCTCAGATACCACTCTGTAACGCCCCGAATTCCAAACACAGGTAATTCGTAGCAAATACAAGATCTTTTACTTCAAATTCGAATAAATTTACAAGGAATTTAAAACTTTTATTTACAACATGTTCTTTACAACAGCACAGCAGAATTTAAATGAATACAATGCAATCTACAAAATGAAATTTCTTCAATCTTGTAATCAACTCATCATGGTGACTTCAAGTCCATGGCAAGTCCAATGCTGCAACTGGGAAACTTTGGGCACGTCAGTTGCATATAACTGATGCAATGCTATAATACAGCGATTCTCTTACTTTAGCAAACACAAACTTGAATGTACAATAAAGTGGAAAAAGTGACTATCCTAAACATGTCAGTATATGATATGAACTTAATGCCTAATGCAGATATTACACTATGATGACACTAATGCATACTTGTTCAGATTCTATGCATCCCATACTATATAGGTCTGAGGGCATGCCCATATCGTGAACACCCCGTAATTTCAAGTAATATACTATAGTAGTATATATATATATATTATAAGGATGGTGGCATTATGGTAATAATGCTAAAAACATGAATTAATTTGTGAGTGGGCGGGGCCCACTTGAAATGAGGAAGTGAACAACAGTTGGCTGTTGTGGTTTATGTGTGCGGGTGACGTGGCCTTAAACCGAGTTACCAAGTGGAGTTACCAAGTGATGGCCTTAAACACTCTGTTCTCATGATGGCTCCTTATATGCACTTGATTAGGTATAATTCTTTGTCTATATCACCTCACTACTTTAATTAAGTCTTTCGTACTTTGGAATCCACTTTCCTTAAACTGAGTTACCAAGTGATGAGATATTTTTTTTATGTTCATTTGATTAGGTATATTTTTTATCCTTGTTGTCATAAACTTAGATTCTTGTTTCGTTTTTCTTATTTGGTTTAATTCTTATTAACTTCTAGAAATTATCTCTTCACATGTATAAATTGTAATGATTGAGTTATCAATGTTTATTTATTAAATGAAATTTATTTAGTGATCATCCACTACTAATTAATTTAATTATCAGTTCAAATTCTGGTTTACTTCAACAAGAATAAGATAAGATATTAATTATCGGTGTCTGCAATGGAATTTCACATTTGGGATTTTTTGCATAATTACAGCTGCAAGAACTTCTCTAAGTTGTTGCTCCTCTTCCCTTAACTTAGACACCTCCTCGCGAATGGCAGCCCGGAAGTAGATGTACAATGACCAAAGACTACAGAGGTTGCTGGTCCTAAACCCAATCCACGCACATGACCATGGTACTCTCTATCATAAATTTTCGAACATAACATCCATCTGAGGTGTTAATGGATCAGAGGAAGAAGTGGAAAACCTCTCTTGATACAGTCCTCTGACAGTTTTCCTAAAAAAAGACCGAAGAAAACATTAAGACTAAGTTATTTATTTGAAAGCAAATTAAATATCAAATAAGCACACATGGGCTAAAAATTTACCACTATATCGGCTGCCCCATCATCCATAAAGCTCCCATTTTTTTTTGATGTGGGTAGCTTCAAAAAAATTGATCTCGCCGATTGTCTTACCATCATTTGACTCTTCTTATAGATGAGTAAGATGCATTGACTAAGTCAAGTGATATTTTATTGTGCTAAAGACATGAAAATCCCAATGACAAAAATAACTTAAAACTATGAATGACAAAAATGACAAAAATGACAAAAAATGCATATTACTAGTTCATCTCGAACTACAACAAAGCTGCTACTGCTTGCGGTATGAAGTGTTTTCTGACTTGCTCGACTTCTTTTTCCAATTTCTTTCATTTTCTGTACAATTTAAAATTAGTACTACTCAATTAACATGAAAAAAACAAACACTTTGAGATCTATATGCATATGAATACATTTCATGTCTCTGATTTCCAACAACTGAGAAGGACTTTCTAGTATTGAGCAGTGATATAGGGTGGAACATCCTTTGCATTTTCGGCCTCAGATAGTGAAAATAAAACTTCCCTTTCAGATATCTCTTATAATCCCACCACTCCTTAGAAACCGATTTGTCCAAATGTCCAGAACGTCAGGGTAAGAAAAATTTTGCTGCAAAATAACATTCATTAAAGATAGATAAATGCAAATATAATAAAGTCATGAGGAATTATGAAAATCATAAATTTTTGAACTGAAATGCATAAACTTAGTTTGACTAATATGTTTTCGGAAAGAGATTATATACTTTAATAGTAGAAAATGCAGTCGCCTTGGTCGTGGTGGTCTCTCTCTCATTTCAAAAGAGAGTCTGGAACCTTGGATTATTAATTGTGCACTTTTAACCAATCTGGACAACTTAATGGAAAAAAGGCGAGGAATCCTTGTAACAACTCCTCAAAATTGTAAGAGTTTACCAGTAGCTCGACTTATAGGCTGGCCAAACTATTTGGTGTTACAACTATCCTCTCATTGCTTGGTAGTTTCCAAATTCCGGCATCTTTGTCATCCTTCTTGCCTTCCTTGGCCTCTTAGGTGTGCTTCCTTTACCCAACTCGAAGTGACTACCTCCCTAGTATGTACCTTGTAATACCCTGATTTTTCTAATTAATGAAAAAATTATTTATTTTGCACGTAGTGTGCACGTGTAATATTTTGGTTAATATTTTCATCAAGAAGAGTAAAGATATTTCAATTTGTGCTTTTAATTGTTTTGTACCAAAGCCTTATTTTTTAATTAAATAAAAAGCCCCTTTTTCCTAAGCCCAAAATAAAATGCATTCTTTTATTTCTAATAACTATTGTTTGGGCCATCTATTTAAGCCCATGGTTTAATTCTTTTTTTACGACTTGTAATGTGTAACATTTTTTTTAAAGACTTTTCTTGGTGTACAAGTTTTTGTTAGGGTGACTTGTGCATGCACGTGCATTTTACATACACGTGCAAGAGCACACTTCTCTTGGCCGGATTGGGTTAGGAGTGGGTTCTAGTCATGGGTAGTTATCTAGAGTGTGGGTAGTTATTACAACTCCCCAGCTCATCCTAGCCCTTGATCCTATAACTATCTACTAAATCCTAACCCTCCATCTCACCCAAATTGGTGTATAAATACCCCTCTCATTCATCTATTTCTTTTACACTAAGATTATACTGTAAGAGAGATATATTGTGAGAGAGTTGTGTGTGACGGTACCTTTGGAGGCCGAACATCTCTACAGTAGAGCTTCGGTGTGGAGCAAGGAGCAAGGAGCAAGGAGCAAGGAGTCGTGCATTGCATTAAGGAGCTTTTTTTGGATTCGGTTGTTATTTCGTCAATAAGGTGGGTGTTTCTCAGGACTTCTAATGTAGAAATTGTGTTATGGCAATAATGATTGTTACCATACTTGTGAAAAGTAAGTTTGACTATATTAGATTACTCTGTGTATGCTTATGATGAAAGTTGTGAGGGACTAATAATGAAGTAATGACACTATAAATAAGACTGAAATAGGGCTGTACAGTCGACTGTCACTTGGACAAGTCGACTGGTACGAGGCTACGTTTATTCATGATTTATTGGAAAATTTAATAATGTACGTGTGTACAATTGAAATGATATAAAGATTGCTAAATTCATATCCCCCATGTTATATATGATGGAGGAGACATGAACAGATGAAAAAGAACTAGTGATAATTAGTAAAATTGGGAATAACCTGTACAGTCGACTGTTGATATGAACAGCCGACCGATGTATTAAAATAAATTACGAATAGTCCAGAAATTTAAGGAGACGAAGTATTTTTATTATGATGTTCTAGTATGCTAAATTGAGATTTAGTGTTCATTTCTGCAAGTAAATGATGAGTAAATGAAAATGCATGTTTAACATTCCCTTGAGAAAAGAAAACATTGGTATGAGAAAGTATGTGTTGTGATGTTAGTGAACAGCTAAAAAACTACATGTTTATGTAGTATGAATATATTGTAATGAGACACAATGATGCATGTGAATGGAAGAACAGATGGAAGGATAATTCCTAATTTGAAATGTGAACCTGTTCAGTCGACTCAATGCGAGTAGCAAGTCGACTGGGCTGAGAATGAAAATGCACAGTTAAAACCCAGGACAGACGACTGATGGAATGACAGTTGACTGTCACGTGAACGATATTTTGAACATAGAAAGTTGCGGAGCAGCCGACTGGCTATGTGCAGCAGTCGACTCTCCCGAGTGGTTATGAAGAACTTGAATTGACTGAACAAGTCGACTGGACTTTCTCCAAGTCGACTGTCCAGAACACTTTGATATGTTAGAGATCTTATTTGGTTTATGTTAAAGTTGTGAATCTTGTGGTTGATGTTGGTACACTCTATTTATTGCTGCATGAATTTACATGAAATGAATCATCGATTTGAATTGAGAATTAAATGAATATGAAAAGCTAAGATCATGATAAAGAAAGTCGGTGAGACTATTAAATGAATTATGAGTTGAAAATGCTCAAACTGGAAATTGTGAATTGGAAATTGAAACCAAGGAGTAGCTAAGTCTCCCCCGGCATTGGAAATGAAATGAAATGAAATGAGAATTGAAAGACCAAGGTTGGTCATGTATTGAATGAATGAATAAGTCCGGTTTAGTGGAGAGGCTAACTCTAGAGCTTTGATTCTTGTTCATGATTCTAATAAAAACTAAGGATTAGTGCATAGTGAAGATGTGATGAAAGTGAGAGAAAAACACGAGTATGAGAACTAGAGTTTACGGTGCGGGTGTGTGAGCCACAGAATGCATGCTTGATGAGTCAAGACATGGCGTGGGCACAACTCAGAATGATCGGACTCTAGTCACACTTGTGGGATGTTTGGTGACTGCAAGAGGATCGTGTGCCATGAAGGAGGCCGAATTGCCACAGAATGCATGCTTGATGAGTCAAGACATGGCGTGGGGTTCCCCTCCAGGTTTTCTGTACACGAGCTTGTACTCATAGATCATCTAGGATACTCACCGTAATTACAGTAGTAGATTAAGTCATGGCGAGGGATTGAACCCTACAAAAATGAAGAACGAATAAGAGGCTTGCCCTCGGACCTATGTAGTATGGGATGCATAGAATCCGAACAAGTGCGCATTAGTGTCATCTAAATTAACTAATTGCATTAAGGATTAAGTGCACAGTCACGACACGACATCATTAAGATTTTCCCTTTTACTTTATTTTTGATATGTGAACAAGTTTGTGATCTGTTAAGAAATGAGAATCGTTATACTATTTCTGGCATAGAGAGGATGGCCATGTATAATTATCGTCGGTTGAATAAACTGACGTGCCCACAGTGTTGTATGCAGGATCAATGGCATGAAAAAGATTAAAGAGGAACAAATCCTTGAGGATTATTAAATGTTGTTATACATTTGTTTCATTGTTGTAAATTTTACTTCCGCTGTGTAATGTAAATGTAATATTGATGTGAACTCTGATGTAAAGTGTAAAGTTTGAATTTCCTTGTAAAATTGTACTAAGAGAAGCGAAAAGATCCTGTAGAACATCTCAAATTCAGTGTATTTGGGATTCGGGGCGTTACATACCTGGAGTGCCTCGACCTATAGCTGGAGTGGCTCCTCCACTGTTATGGGTTGAAGGTTCATTGGTTGGTTGCTCCTGCGCTTGACCTACATTTACCAAAATTGTGCTCAACCTTCTTTGTCTTCTTGCCATTTTTCACCTATTAAAAGAAAAATGAGATATAAATTTAAGTGAATTAACATTAACTAGAATCAAGTAAACGACAAGTCAGGAGACAACAATAATGACATATATGAAAATAAGTGATACTCAATTGAAATGACATAACAGCAATAAGATACATGTAAATTAAAATCATTCAATTGAAAAGTCAGTTGCAATAAGCAAAAAAGTACAATAATTAATAAAATAGAAATCATCATCAGATACCACAAACAAATTTCAAAATCATATTACAACAACATTCAATACATATCGCCCTCTTCTCCATCTGAACGGGGCCAAGTAGGGCAACTACTACCATCAGTTATGTTTACATCAAACATAGAAAACTCAGAAGCAATGCAATTGTTCATGACATCATCTCCTCATCATCTGAACTATCTCCCAATTAAATCCATCTCTTTGTTACATGATTAGTGCCACATAAGAATTTGGGCAAGACAGATCTTGAACACAGAAAACTTGGTACACTTGAGACGGAAACACAAATGGTTCATGGCTAATGTGTGTCCTTGTGTGAATTAACTGTAAGAAATTTACAATTGTAAAACCTAGCTTATCTTGACTAATAGCACCATTCTTATTTAACTCAGACCAATCCCCATGAAATAAGACCACTTGTAAATGGTCGTAATAATCCAAATCTATAATATCTGTGAGCACCTCATAATAGTCAACATCTCCATCTGTAGGATACGTGTCTTTCTTAGAGGCATAACTTCTAGTTTTTAAAGTCACTATAATGCAACTATTTTGAGAGTTCAAGGTAACCTCACGAGCCTTAGTATTAAATCTGAATCCATTGTATATATATCTTTTATATCTTTTAACTATTTTATGCGGTCCTGTGGCTAGAATCTTTATTTAAGATGATACCTCCTCATCACCAAAAGAGGAAACCTAAAAATGTAAGGTAAATCAAATTAGAACCATGAAAAATATAAAAATAAACTATAATTTTACTCATGTGGTGGCAGTTTTTTGGTTTATGCCTTCTTTTAGTTGCCCTGACAAATTTGCTGGAACAAGACAGAAGAAATGCGGATTAACATTTAAGTTAACAACTTTCTAAGTGGGAGATTTAAATTCAAACTAATCCAAACCCCACTTATACACGAAATGACTGAACTGATGCATGGGATCTAGCACATATCGATGTGCTTGTCCAATGTTAAGTCATCTAAATCAAATGCATCAATTTTTCCAATAGTCTTGCCAGTAGTCTGAAAGAGATTTTTAGCCCCTTGAAGATTCGAAGTGTCTGGGTTTCTCCTTGGTCTAATAGACTTGTCTCTATACCTTGAAGATACCATGAACAAAATTTGGAGCACTCCTCCGAAAGATACTCATAAGCTATTGAGCCTTCTAGATATGCTCTATCTCTAATATAACCCTTAAGTCGGTAAAGGTACCTATGCAGACATATTTGGATTATAAATATATGGATATACAACAAATAAGAACTACATAATTACCAAAATGAATGAGGCATGAATAATTACCTCTCGGTGGGGTATTAGAGTTGACACTGGACTGGTCCCCCAAGTCTTGCCTCACAAGAATGTCAGATTATCAAGTGAACCATTATAGTGAAGAAGAATGGGGGGGGGGGGGGGAAGGATATCCTTTCATTTGACAAAGTTTCAATGATGTACGATGCTTCTATTGGGCAATATCTTTAAGAGGTAGAATTCTAGAGCAAAGTTCTTTCTATATGCTACAAACTTCTTTGAGAAGGACAGTAACTTCCTCACACATTGAATACCTTAGAGATACTTGAAGGAGGTCTTGCATCAAGATGTGGCAGTCGTGTGACTATAGACCCTAAAGTCTCTTCTCCTTAAAGTTGACACATCTTGCTATGTTAGATAAATAGCCATCATGTACTTTAAGTTGCTGTAAAACTTTGCAAAACATTTTCAACTTTGTTTTTGACCTTGAATAAATTGCAAGAGGAAGGTATATTCTGCTATTAGGTAACTTTTCTGGATGCAACTCATGTCATATGCCAATTGATACTAAGTCAATGAGGGATTTAAGATTGTACTTTTTCTTCCGGGCATTCCCCATAACTGTCCCTGCACAATTTTCTTCAGTATTTTTTTTCGACACGCATCATATCTATGTTATGACGCAGTAAGTTGAATTCCCAATATGGCAACTAGAACAAAATACTTTTCGTCTTCCATCACTCCGAATCAACAAGGTTGTCACTCATCTGCAACACATAAATTGGTGCCTTCATGCTGCTCATCCCTTGCACTTTTTTTTTCTTCTGACTTGTCGTATTTTTCCCTAAGTGAATTGATGACCTTCTAGCCGCCTTAACGCATTTGACCTAAACGAATGACCAGGAGCATGTCTTCACTCCTCGATACCATCAAATGACTCTATTTCTGTTCTAAATTTGTGTGTATTATGAAGAAACGATTTTATTATATTGCAAAAATGAGAAACTTATGAATTCGAGAACATGTACGATATTGTTTTTCAAAGGAATACATTCCGAAAATGATTTATATTTTTATAGAAGTACTTATCAATAGAAAGATCAAGTTTTAATAAAACTCTCTTTTTGGAAGAGTGTTGTCAAATTGTAAAGAAATCATCGTTGCTTTTCAATGTCGAAGATATATATTTATGATCCACTTTAACTGCAATCTGGTGCAATTGACAGTCGACCGAACTCGAGTCGACAGTCGATTGTCAAGTATTAAATTTCGAATCTTGTCAGTAGGATAGTCGACTGACTACTTTTCCACAGTCGACTGTTACTGTCTTGATTTTTGGTTCTCGAGTTTCAAAGTTTCGCAGGACAGTCGACTGACCCTTTGCCAATCTTCTATGACCCTTGTAGCAAAACTTTTTGCCATTAAAAAGTGACCTTGAAACAGTTTGGTTAGCACAACAAGGACAATAATAACGTCCTTTGGTGCTATAACTATATAACAATGTATGTAAGAAAATCATTGATTGTCAAAGTCAACACAATCCAGAGAAGGAAAGTTTCCTTAGCTGTTGCATCATAAGTTGAACACCCTCCCACAATTTTTGAAGTTCTTCTATTAACGGATGCAGGTACACATAGATCATTTTCTAGGCCTTTCGGTCCTGGAATTATCATCTGCAAAATGAAGGAGGTCTGCTGCATGCATTTTTAAGGAGGCAGATTGTATAGAATTAACACAATATGCTACATGCTATACTACTCATTTGCCTAAATGGGGTAAAACCATCACTGACTAATCCATGTCTCACATTACGAGGATCTTGAGTAAAATTAGGGTATCTTTCATCAAACTTTGTCCAAGATTCAGAATCAGTCAGGTGCCTAAGAATCTCATCATTCTTGCTAACTTCAGCATGCCATCTCATATCAGAAGAGGTTTTAGATGACAAAAGCAGTCTTTGCAGCCTAGGAATTAGAGGAAAATAACGCAGAAGTTTGCAGATTTCTTTCTCTTGGTCGTTTTAACTAACCCATTTGTTTGTTGGTCTTCATTTGATATTCCATCCCATTTCGAAGTATCACAGACTTAATAGTTCTTAAGACTCTCCTTATCCCCCCCTCCCCCCCGAATTGCATACAATCCTTTGGGCATGCTTCTATTTTATCATACCTTAGGTCAAAAGACTTGAGGACTTTTTTGTTGCATGGGCTGAATTTGGATTACAAATTTATGAAAATGCTTCATTTAACAATTGAAGAAGCATGGTGAAGGACTTGGCAGGCCACCCATTTAAATATTTCATTGGAAATAGTCTAACAAAGAAGGAGAACTTAGAAATTTTGGTGCAATCACGGTACAAAGGTGTATTAGAATCGTCTAGCAACTTATTAAAAGCTTCATATTCATTATTATTTTTAGGACCAAGCATTTCTTCCTCCATAAACCACCAAGATGTGATGTTTATGTTGACTCATTATGGACTTTGTGCATTGAACTATTTGGAATTCCCAAAGCATCTCGCACTAAAGATTGCATCTCATTAGTAACACTTAGGTCATCATTCACTAAAGATTCATCTTCAAACACAAACGAACCAACAACTTTACTTAGGATAGTCTCCATGGTAAATCCATTGTGTACCCTGGTAGAAAAACATTATAAATTGATAAAGGTAAAAATTGCAACAAATCAATTTCGTACGATTTCAGCACAGATCTTAAATTTCTATAGGTAGATTAACCATAACGGGCCTCTTTAAGGTATGGGTCTTCTTCAGGGCCTACTAGCAGAGACACCCAGCCCATGAAAGTTGTCAGTCAAATCTCTTATCCCCAAACAAACGAGTCTATCTCTTAAGGGGGAGAATCAACAGGAGTTAATAAACTCATATCAATCTCCTAACTATTTCTCAGGCCTATAAATACTCTCCCTCCTCCTCAGTCAGAAGGTAATTAGTAATCTGCAATTTCTCTTTCAGATTCTCTTTCTCTCTTTGGTTCTAACTTGACCGTGAGAGGATCTGTCGTCGAGGCCACCCCCAGTGTTCAAGTTTTTTGTAGGTCTATCGACCGCATCAGCAACCGTCGGATTCATATTCAATCTCAGGAGCTCCAACAACTTTTACGGTGATGATCAAATGTTTTGATCTTTAGTACTTTCCTTCAAAATATAAACTCACTATTTGTTTACTCCCACACCAAAATAAGAAGTAACAGATCGATGCCGTCTGTGAAAAACTACACAGATCAGACTTACCACCATGCTGCCGAGACTAAGAGGGACAGCAGCGGCCTCAAGCCGTCTAGCCAACTCTCTTCATCAACTAGCTCCTCCCGTGGAGGACCCAATTCCTCCTCAACAGTTGGATCTGCCCCAACAGCCTAATCAAGCACCTGCCAATGGAGAGGCACTGGGGGGCTCGACAAAGCCGTCATGAACATCGCCCTCTGCACGACCATATCTCAGTCCATAATACTTCCAGCGATTCAATGGCCTCGCGAGGTCCCTGGGAGTCAAAAGATCTCCGCCAAATCATCAACACTAGACATCAAGGAACCGATTTTCAAATTCGTTTGGATGAGAGGTGTACCTGGACTGAGGCCTCCCGCTTAGAACGTCAAGTGAACTGGAGAAGCAACTCTCCCCGAAGGCCTAGATCAAGACATTCCTCCTCTCATAGAGAGCGCACTACAAAAAGATGCCCGACTCGTGAGAGTCAAAAGCATCTGGAGAGAAACAAAGAGAAAGAAGCCCTAGTCACTAGGGCCGAACTGGAAAACTTCATGCATGATATCCTCCGAGCCATCTGAGGTACTCATGATCAGGGTCGATGCTCATGGATTCACCACACTACTCCACCAAGAGAAGAAGATTTCAGGGACTCAACTAGATCCAATGGGACCCTGCATCCAAGAAGTAGAAGACCGCCTGGAACATATAAAGAATGAAGGGAACCACTCCAGCAAGGCCTACCACCCTAGTCGACCTCCTTTAAGCAAATCCACCCTCGATGCACTCATTTAAAAAAAATTTCAAAGATCCTCAATTCGAATCATACACTGGTGAATCAGACCCGGCTGACCATATTGAGAGTTTTAAAACTCTCATGATGGTCTATAATGTCATTGATGCGTTCATGTCTGAATATTCCCTACAACTTTGAAAGGATCAGCTGAGGAATGGCACTCCTGCCTCACTCCAGAGTCAATATTCTCCTTCGACCAGCTTAAGGAGCTCTTCATAGCGCACTTCGTTACTAGCTGCAAGGTAGAAATGAATGCTTCCCTGTTGGAATTAAAGCAAAAGGACAGAGAACTACTGAAAGAGTTTGTCAAATGCTTCACAACCGAAGCAAGGTCCACGTCCTCTCTAGATTAGTCAGTGGCGGTTGCTGCATTCCGCCACATTGTCACTCACAAGGACCTGAAGGCCTCCCTCGCGAACAAGTCTTCTAAAGACTACACTGAACTCCTAGAAAGGAGGGACAAATATATCAGAGTCGGGGAAGCTCTTTATCCTTAAGGCAAGAAGGATCCACCTTCATAGAACAAACGGAAGAATGCAAGCGAGGATGGACCCAGGAAATTTTAGAAAGACAGTGCAGTTCACGCCGTCCTCCTCCAGCACCACGCTTCGACAAGTTCACTCCCTTTAATGCAAGTGTGTCAGCCATCCTCATGAAAATTGAGAAGCACGGAATAATTCGCCCTCCCCCAAGATGACCACAACTATCAAAAGAAGAAAAAGAACAAGTGGTGCGCATTTCATAGAGACCACGGACACACTACAGACAGCTACCGTGACCTCAAAGAAAGTGCTGAAGGTTTGATTTGCCGAGGCTATCTCTCTCAATTTGTCCAACAAAAAAATAATGCTGAAACCCCTCCAACACAGGGGGCTAATAAGTGTCAAATGAGGCCCTCCAAATCACGAGACTCAGAACACTTGGTCATTCTCCGCTCCATTCACGGAGGTCCGATGGGGGGAGACTCTAACTCCTCCCGCAAAGCCTTCGTCAGGGAAGTCAACTCAGTACATAATATTATGTTTGCCAAAAGCACCTGGAGTCCCAATATCTTTCTCCGACAAGGAATTAAAAGGTGTCCGAACATCTCACTGCGATGCATTAGTCATAAACCTTTGTGTGGTGAATCATGAGGTATGCCGAATCCTGGTGGACAATGACATTTTAGTAAACATCCTTTTCATGAACACTTTCATTGGCATGAAGCTCTCCCGAGACCGACTCATGCCAATCGGTTATACACTCCACGAATTCTCTGATGTACCTGTTCAAATAGAAGGAATCATCACACTCGATATGACCGCAAGGAAAGCCCTCACTATTTGAATGGAAGCACTAGACTTTATGGTAATCGATGTCAAAGCCGCATACAACACAATATTTGGCCATCCAGGCCTGACAGTCTTTCATGCAGTTGCTTCTGCCTACCATATGAAAATGAAGTTCCCTACAGCAATAGGCATAGGCCAAGTTGCAGGGAACCAACAAGCAGCAACAGTATGCTACACCGCCACAATGGGGGGGCACAGTTCTCTCCGTCGATGCCAAAAGATACTACCAGAAAGTAGTCACAGTAAGTCCAAGCCCGTAAACAATCTTGAAACCACTAGCATAGACAATCCTGCCAAGAACCACAAAACCTGCCAAGTCATATCTTGCCAGGTCCAAATTCGTGCTCATCAGAATACAGTAATAGGCCTAAATCTCTCGCCCGAAGCCACTTCGTTCATTCAACGGAAAGCAACAGTCCTACCTAAACACATTAGCGAACTTGAAGATCTCTCATTCTCTCTGCAAAACAAGGGGATGCTCTCTCCAAAACAGACAAGGTCTACCAAGTTGTTCGTCTAACGACTCATCAACTTGAGGACCCGGGTGACAAGGAGATATCAGCAGAGACTTGGAAAGTGGAACACCTCATGGAATTCAACAAGGGTGCTCAACGCCCGCCTCCTCTAATTTTTTTCAATATTTTCTCATAAAGGCTAGCCACTAGAGCAGCCATCTAGTTTTGTTTTTCAATAAAAACTACTTTCACTACCGTTCACTGATGTAATAAAGGCTAGCCACTAGAGCAATCGCTTAGTTATATTTTTCAATAAAATTTAGTATTAACTTTTGCAGAATTATTTTACAACTCTAAGAATGCATACAATGAGTTAACTACCAAGCTTACTCCTCAAAATGGCACCAAAAAACACATTATAAACTCGTTATAGTACAAGTTCAGAGTCCATACCCATAGGTAGAAGTTGTTCTAGCAACCTGCAATCAAGCACGTTCAGAGCTCAACTCGCTATTCGATCTTCTCCTGCAACTCGTTAAACATTTCAACAACAGGTTCAGATTCCATACCCATGGCTCGGAGTTTTTTAGTAACCTGCAATCAAGCACGTTCAGAACTCAACTCGTCATTCGATCTGCTTCTGCAACCTATTAAATCCCTAAACAACAAATTTGGAATCCATACCCATGGCTCGGAAGTGGCTTTAGAAACCTACAATCAAGCACGTTCGGAGTTCAACTCGCCATTTGACATGTTCCTGAAACTTGTTCAAATTTCTCAAAGACAGATTAGAGGTCC
Source organism: Hemerocallis citrina (assembly GCA_017893485.1). Taxonomy (NCBI): domain Eukaryota; kingdom Viridiplantae; phylum Streptophyta; class Magnoliopsida; order Asparagales; family Asphodelaceae; genus Hemerocallis; species Hemerocallis citrina. The sequence continues at coordinate 132,946,343 of CM030362.1, forward strand.
AAAACCATATATTGCAGTTACTCCAATAAACTTGCAAAAAAGAAAGCTTTCAGAGTTTAACTTGCCACTCGATTCGACTCTCATAATTCGTTGGAGGACCCATACAACATGTTCGGAGTCCAACTTCCTCCCAGAGTTGCTCTTACAACTAGCTAAGTACAAAATGGCAAGTTCACAGTCCAACTCTCCCCAAGAGCAGCTCCTACGACTAGCCAACCCCCAAGACGATAAATCGCAGGATAAGGCACAGACATGTAAAATATTTCTTATTTCATAAATAATAAGTCTCGTTACAACTGCAAAATTACAATGAGTCTACGTTTCAAGCCTAAGCATCGCTATAAAAGTCCTGCAAGCATTATTCAACAAGTTGTCCAATAAGTCATCCTTCTAGCTACACGGTAGAGAGATGTTCCGCCTAGGAGACACAAACCACTTCACAGGCCTCCTATCAGTTAACAGCTCCCTGGGGCTGTCTCAACTTTTGACGGTAAAATTCAAGACAAGCCTTCCTTAGGAAGGCAAGCACTATGTCATCCCTACCACCTTCACCTAAGAAAGCTCCAACTTCATCTCGCGATATGCATCGCGCAAATGGACAAGTTCTGTAGCACCATGAATTTTCAATAAATAAATTCAAAAATACGTGGCATAATTCTTAGCATCTACCTCAATGTAATAGTAAACATAGTAAGCACAGAAAATTTTTAACTTTTATTACATCAATTCTTTATATAGCACAGCAAAAATTTAACACATTGAATTACATTTTCTTTCTTTTACAATCCATTCTTTTACAATTTGTATAATTCATAATATCATTCTACCACATGAATCCAAATTCCAAGCTAACGGTACCTATCTGTAAAACATGAGGCGAGAGATAACCCTAACCTCCAAAACTACAGGGATCAGCCATAACGGTGTGACATTAAAAGAATTACAATTTAAATGAAACATAAAGAATAAATTCGAAATCAACACATTCTCACAGCAACAACAAATGAAATATGAAATAACGATAAACAAAGCATAAAACATCAAGTGAAACTAGGCTAATTGTCAAGTGTAGGAAAACAAAAAACATCATGCATAATACAACTCAAGAAACACAAATGCAGGATGATGACTCTCTAATGCATACTTGTCGGATTCTATGCATCCCACAATACATAGGTCCGGTGCAAGCCCTTATCGTTCTCCACTTTATAGGGTTAAATCCCTCGTTATGCAACTAATCCTACCACGATGACTACTACGAGATTTAGATAAGCTGTGAGTATCTAGCCTATGCCTCAATAATTCCGGAGGTCAATTTCTATCCACAGATAATTTCGGAGACTATTTCACCCACACATGGAAATCTTCGAGAATACCCCACTGCAAGCTATGGCGACTCATCACACGAATACCCCATGAGCGTCGCCTCGACCCCGATAATTTTGGAGATCAATCCCACACTGCAGGTAATTCCAGAGACTATTTCACTCACACCTCAATAATTTCGGGGATTATCTCACACTGCAGACCATAATGAGGTCCATAACTCATGTTTGCACTCATTTCATCATATCAACATCTAGTGCATGTCCTTATCTTATTAAGTTAATTAATAAATTACAACTCTCCTAGAGTCGATGTACCCTACCGGACTTCACTTAACTGATCAACAACAAGGCTCCAACTGGCCAAATCAAAAATCTCAACTGCCGGTGTACTAGGGTCCCACTCAACCTTTAGAGACTCACAACTCAAAATATCAACACAATTCTCACAATAAGATTTCTTAATTCCATCACTAAATCATTTATATTAAGAAAACTTCTTTAAATCACACAAATCAAATTTATCTGGATACTCACAAAATTCCCTGAAATAGAATCTAAGATTAAATCTCTTAAACAACCGAGTTTCGTATTTTGAAGTTATAGAAAAATCACAAAACATCAATCCTTCGAAAATCGTATATATTAAAAAATCTGAAACTATGATGGGACGGTGGTAAAAATTGTATATCTTACAATCTATAAGTCGGATTGAGGATCTGTCAACTGTTCTGAAAACTAGGTGCAGTGAGCTACAACTTCTATTTTATAAGTTTTAGGGAATTCCATCAGCAACTAAGTTAAAAACTCGCTCCAAACTGAGACATACAACAGTTTTAAACAGATCAAAACCCTTTTGAAAAGTTTCACAGTACAGTAGGGAAAAAAATCATATATTACAATCTATAAGTCGAATTGAGGATCCGTCACCTGTTCTGAAAACAAGACGCAGTGAGCTACAATTTCTATTTTATAACTTTTAGGAAATTCCATTAGCTACTAAGTCAAAATCTCGCTCCAAACTGAGACATACAGCAGTTTTAAATAGCTTTTTCATCCGCTTTGAAATCCGTGTTTCTTACAACCAATACGTAGTTTTAAATCTTTAAAAGCATGAATTCGTGAAAATAAAACCCTGAGATGATCAAATACAACTTGTTTAACATACTGGAGTTTATAAATCAAATCAAATCCTCATCGAATTCATAAAATATCAAATTTTCATCCAAACTTCTTCAAAATCAGAAAATGTGTATGTATGTGTATATGTGTGTATGTATATCAGTAAAATCTTCAAAAATCACTGTGTGCAAGTAATATATTGGTCAATTCATACTCAGCATTAGTAGAAATCAAGATTCAATCGAAAATTTCACAAAAAACGTCAAAAAATCAAGTTTCAGCGGAAACTATGTCAGACCCGAAATAAAAAACTACTTCAATTCATTAAAGCTTTATCTTTTGATTCTAAAACCCCTGTTGCAATTTTATTAAACACGACCACAACTAGCTATATTAATTTTTCCATGACTATAAGCACCTACAACAATTTTTCATCAAGTTTTACTCATCAAAATATCATAATAGACCCTATGTATGTGCATACACAGCAAAAACACAACTTTTATTCACTTTACACAATATACATCATACAAACTCATTATACATAATCAAATCAGTAAGAAATATGAAAGAAAATAACATACCCATGATTCCTACTAAGTTCTTATCAATATCAAGTCATCTATATAGAATTTTAGTTATCAATTGCATAGTTTCATGAAAGTTCTATTTTTAATCATCCATCCATCATTAAATTCATTATATCATCATACAATCATCCATCACGCATTCTACTCGGCAAATTATCATATATAACATGCATACAACAACAAGAAATCAAACATATGTCACTCCCCTCAATGAAGAATCAACCGAAATAATAAAGAATAAGAAAAAGCCCTTCCTTTTGCAAAAATCCAAGATCCTCGCTTCGAAACTCTAAAAAATAAATAATAAAATATATATTTGTTTTGTGCAGAGGGAGGACGGCTGTAGTGGCTCTAATATAGCCGAAAATCTGATGCATTAGGGTTTTTATGAGTTTATGGAAACATCCTTTAACAAATTATCTCTTTACATATATGAATCCTTTATACTAGGTAACTAGTTTAACCAATTTAATTGAGATTAAAAACAAAAGTAAACTCCCAGATCTGGCCGGCATCTATATCAAATCAGAAAAATTAATTTTGTAACTTTTTGCCTCCAATTGGCAACTTTGCAAAAAGACCATTCTTTAACAAATTTGCGAAATAAACCAAATCTATTGGAACAAAATTTAAACTATTTACCTATGAGTTGGCTAGCCATCATGCTTAGCAAAGAAAACCAAAAATCTAGAGTTTTTACTCTAAGTGGTAATTTTGCACAAAAGCCCCTCCTTTTGTAATATTTGCAAATATGGCAAATAAATATCAAAAAAATCCAGAAAGTTCATAAATAATATCTACAAAAAGTATTAGGTTTCCCCAAAAATATTTTTCTGAATAGAGTTTCCTAAGAAAATATTTGCACTAAAGTCCTCAACAAATCCCAAATTGCATAATTATATATTTATTCAATTAATCGATAAAAATCAACCGAATATCGATATAATCTAATTTCTTAGAGTCCAAGACTGAATAGATGGTCCTAAACAAATTTTAAGTTCATTTTTCACCTTTAAACTACTTTTTACAAAAAACGTCCCTCCCATTCGAAGTATTTACAAAAATAGTTTTTTTATTCGGAAAAATCTCAAAATTTAGAATATACTCAATTATAAATAGGAGAATTTATCCAGAATTATAAAAGTGGAAAGTTGCACTTCAAAAAATATTTGCACGTGTTTTGAAGATTCAATCATACATCTATGCAATATGTCATCTGATAGATTGTTCCAATGTTTGTTTCATAAATCAACCAGATTAGTTGGCTCAAAAACATCATATATCAAAGCCAAAAAGGTTTTTGAGCCAATGACCTGATGCAAAAGAAGATGCTTCGGTTAATGCTTGGTGCCATTCATTTTCATCCGATAGCAACTCGAGTGCACAACATGCAGACTGTTAATTAAGATAGGTGACTCCATTCATTGTTCTTAAATGTGCATAGCTTGTCGCTCCACATACCACGCACAACAACATCTGTAAATAAAACCTCTCACCTGAAACTGGAGGTGCATAGTACAACCTTCCAATTGCTAGACCATATAGTATTCTTGACCACTTCCTATCCACAATTTTACATACCCATTTTTCCGCAAATTCAGAGCATGTAAGATCTCGAGCATCTTCGTAGACCTGATTGGCCTCAAACCTAGCATCTAACATCGTCTTCTAATTTTTAGCTTTTGAGACAACATCAGCCAAGTTAGCATTTTCATTGAAACAAAGATTCGGTAGATTTTCTAGATGATACTGTAAACTTTCCATCGGAGGATGATGACAGTGCAAACTAAATTCAAAAATTCTCCAACATGCTTCGACGGATGATACATAAAGACAATCTAAATATTTTTGAATTTCATCAACTGACTTGTATTAAGGTTCGGAACTTCCCGGGACAAGATTTTCATTGTCTTGTATGATTATTCTAGTTCTATCATGGCCTTTATGCACATACTTGTAAAGGAACTTGAGCACCAAAGGATTGTCACATATCTCAATGTTGATATGAGCATCATATTGTGTTGTTGTATGGTAACACCATCGATTGTCAACAACCATCGGATAATGGCCACATATTACAAATGTTTGACCGTCATCCCAACGACGATAATCAACATATCCATGCTTATCAATAATAGTTCTATTCATAAACTATCTTGGATACATTTTTGTGCACACACCATTCTCCATACATGGAGAGGCTGGATTGTACTCACCGCATGACCCATGAATCATAGGCTGAAGCACAATTGCATGAGCTTCGGATAACCATTCTTTATCCAGAATCTCAGCAGATACTAATCTATCAAAATCCTCAATATTTACAATCTTGTCTTCTCTTCGAGCAGTAACCAAGACGTGAGCATGAGAAAGCCCTATTTTCTGAAATTCAATTACATGTAGATCTGTTTTCAACCAAAAAATAAAATAAAATAAAATAAAAATTGTAACCCCCATTCCCGCAAATACGTATTTTCTGAATATTTTTTGTATTTCGATATTATAAATTCATTATTTGTTAAAATCGTTTTGGATTTTATATTAAAGTGTTTTTCTAATAAAAATGTATTCATTTCAAATAACGATGTATTTTGATCTTATTTTCTAGATCTTATTGATCAACTATTTGTATTTGATTGTATTTGAGTCCAAATTATATATATATCTATATTTATTGGGTCATTTTAGTAAATTGTTAAACTCGAATAATTATTTTATTGTATGATTTTATTATTTTTATAATTATAACTATTAATCGTTATTTCTTGATATTTAATTAAAGTACATTTAACGAATTATTTTGTTTTCGTACTTGATCAGATTTTCGTGGTGAATTCTAATTTAATTTCAAGCCAACTTATATTGTTTTCATTTGTATTATTTTGTCTATTTATTTGGATTTCAATTTTTGTTCATGAAGTTCTTTGTTCTTTTGATTGAGCTTTTATTGTCGATCCTATTGTTCTCTTATTTATTGTGGGTGCTTTTATTTGAACCTTATTGATTTGGAACTATCTCTTATTGAACCTTAAAACCCAATTTTATTTGTTTTTAGCCCTAATTTGCTGTTATTGGACCCTAATTCACCAACCCAGTACTCTAATTGTACCCTATAAATACAACCCTAAGGAAAATCCTAAAAATTGCATATTTTTGAAGCCCTAGCCGCTTATTCTCTGTCCTCTCTCCTCCCTTCTCTCTCTCCCCCATTCGTTTTCCCGCCCAACAGTAGAACCCATACTGTTCAGCTCCTTCTCTGACCAGTTTTCCACCCTCCGGTGACCCCCGATGCTCACCCGACCTCCGAGCGCCGCCCTTGGTCACCGCCATCCTGTTGACGCTGCCAACACACCATGAAACCCCGACCTCCCTTCCCTTTTCCGATCGACGACGACAGCCAGCCCAGATCCCGTCGCCTCTTTGTTGCTCAGTTCCTCTCTCGTCGACGCCTTCACGCCAACCACCTCCCGCCGTCGACGCCCTCATATAGCACCGAACGTTGCCCTCTCGCTCTTAATGCCATGGTTGCTATCTTCTTCTCTATGGTGCTATTGTACAGTTGCTGTTATTGCTGTTTCTTTGTGCACATAGAGTGCACATGTTTCTGTGCTTTTATTAGTTTGTGAGTTCGTTGCTTTAGGATTCTTATCCCGTTATTCTTGGTATTCATTTTCATCGTGTAACAGACAAGTCACTGTCCACTTAAATTGTTAATTGTATCAAATTCAAGTTTTGTTGAAACTCTTACAAGTAGATCTCTTGTTATTGTATTATCCTTTGTTTAACTCTTTCGTTGGGTATATTGAGGTTTTACACGAGCTAACCCTAATATTCTTTACATCGTGCCACTTTTGACTCTAAATTTTGGATCTTTCATGAGTGCATATGAAATTGATACTAGGGTTGCTCATATAATTGACACACAAATAAACTATTGTAGAGACAATTAATAGGTTGTATGTTGTTTGATCAATTGATGATTGATTAATGATAAATTGATGTATGAGCGTGTTCTAGTTTTCTTTATCATGTTATTGCACCTATAATGTTTATTACACAATTTATTCACTAAAGAATCGATACCCATATAGTTTAATTAATTTATTTTCATGAAAATACCCCCAAAATCCTGTATATGATTGCTGACCTAAATATTGACCTCTATTTTCAAAACAGTAAATGATCTTCAATTAAATTACTAATATGAATTGTAGCCTTATCTTTCTAGTTCCTAGATCATCTTGAATTTTCAAATTCTGAGTTTTGTTGCAAAAGTTATGCCTGTTTTACTATAGCTGTGTTTTTACTTTCAGATTTTCAGATTCTCGTATCTTTCATGTTTAAATAGTGAAAATTTTGATCAAATAATAAAAAAAATTCCCTGAAAATTTCCAGATTGTTGCTTAACATGTTTAGGAATATAAAAAGTACTTTTAATGAATTTAATATCGAGTATTTGCTGTTTCTAAAATTAAAATAACAAGATATCGAATTTCTGCCTGAACATAAAACCTGTAAAGAAACATGTGTTTGACCTAGCTAGATACTGTTGTCAAAATTTGAACTTTAAATATACGTTGGAACCGTGTGGAAGTCTAGTTTCCAGATTTTTTGACGGATTCAACTTTTGATTTCTAAGTCAGCGGAAAACTGTATTTTTGTACAGACTGCGCATACTGTCTAGAATTTTAGATTTCACTTTTTAATAGATTAGTTATTCCTATATTGTACTATTGCATGAATTAATGAATGTATGTTGCATTGCATGTTCCCAATGAGATATTATCACCATTCTAGTCGTCCTATCCATGTTATCACCCTATTGTTTCCCGATTGATACTATTGCTCATTTCATGTCTTAGTTGCATATTGTATTGTTGCATTGATAAATAATTAACAAGCCGGAGTTTGAGGGATTGACTAGAGTAGTTACTGGTATGGGGACTGTACTCGGATGATGGCCAGTGATTATTACTGTTATCGGCATCGTGTAAGAAATTACACATGTCCGGTGTTTTTACCGTTATCGGCAACGTGTAAGAAATTACACATGTCCAGTGTTTTTACCGTTATCGGCATTGTATAAGAAACTACACATGTCCAGTTTTTTTACAGTTATCGGCATCGTGTAAGGAAATTACACATATCCAGTGTTATTACTGTTATCGTCATCATGCCCAGTACATGAACTATAAAATCTATAACTATAGTCTAAACGAAATTGATTGTATGCATCGAACCTGTGGTACAGCACACATGAGACACAGTAGTAAGTGCATTAGTTAGGATTAAAATGATTAATAGACTTAAGGATTACACAACATCGACACTGCATATTGTTCCTCATTGTTCTTATTAATATCGAATAATGGCTAAGTGTTATTGTTATTGATCATTGATCACTGTTATCGAATATTGAATCATTGTTTATAGACATCGCATCGATTATCATGATTATTGTCCCATGTTATTGATTCCTATTGATCCATTGAATTTATTGTTATACTGTTATTCCATTGTTCCCTGCTTTCTCTACTTGCTGTCCATGACTTGCTAAGGACAATTTTTTTGCTCTTTTTAAATGAAGTGTATACAAGTAATGAAGGAGAATTTCCTGCTGGAATTGGAGAACAAATATTCTGAAGACTATTGCTTTCTAATTGCTTATTACTTTAAATAAACTTAATGTATTGAGACTTATTATTATTTTTGGATTGGATTATTATTGTTTTGGGCTTATGTCCCGAATTTTATTATTGTTTCCAGACGTTGGATTATTATTATTGTATTTGGATATTTTTATTGCTTCATTCCAAGTATTTTTGTTCATGAGATTATTATTATTGCCTGCGCATTTGTTCTGTATTTATTATATTGTTGAGTTGATCGGATAAACAGCTTATGGGTGACGTTAGTCATTTGCTGGGCCAATGTCATGTACTCGTTTTTCGTATTTTTGGGAAGCGGGACATGACAAAAATAATGCCCATGCGATATATAAGTAAAATTCTACTTACTTTCATACATTTTACTAAAATTCAATTCGATTTTCATTGTCTTCTATGATTATTCTAGTTCTATCATGACCTTTATGCACATACTTGTAAAGGAACTTGAGCACCTAAGTATTGTCACATATCTCAATGTTGATATGAGCATCATATTGTGTTGTTGTATGGTACCACCCATCGATTATCAACAACCTTCGGATTATGGCCACATATTACAAATGTTCGACCATCATCCCGACGACGATATTCAACATATAGATGCTTATCAATAATAGTTCTGTTCATAAACTATCTTGGATACATTTTTGTGCACACACCATTCTCCATACATGGAGAGGCTGGATTGTACTCACTGCATGACCCATGAATCATAGGCTGAAGCACAATTGCATGAGCTTCGGGAAACCGTTCTTTATCCAGAATCTCAGCAGATACTAATCTATCAATATGCTCAATATTGACAATCTTTTCTTCTCTCCGAAAAGTAACCAAGATGTGAGCATGAGAAAACCCTATTTTCTGAAATTCAATTACATGTAGATTTGTTTTCAACCAAAAATAAAATAAAATAAAATAAAAATAATGCCCATGTGATATATAAGTCAAATTCTACTTACTTTCATACATTTTACTGAAATTCAATTCAAACTGGTTAAATGTACCTGAAATAGTTGTTCCAAACATCTTCCGTTGCTTGATATCGTTCATAAGCTTCCTTAATTACAGTCTGAACACTCTAGTAACAATATCTGGTCTATCTTATATTCCAATAGCATCATAATATTGTTGGTACAAATCCCCCCCCACCTCAGTAAAAGAAGACAGAAGAACATATCGTTTACCCACTACCCCTACTTCTGTTTCTCCTGAAGTGAATGCATCTTGAAGACCACCTAACAACTCATTCCATATACATGTTTGGTTCGTCCTCATCCACTTTAGACGATTTTGTTCTATTGCGGCATATGAATCAACAAAATATTGTTGAATTAGTCGATCACTTCTTAATAAGGCATTATGCTCACACCGGCGTGAATGCAACCGAAATGCATAATGGTCTTGGATAGATACAGTTGTTTGTCGACCAACCTACCTTCTATCTCTGAATTTAATGTCAATTATCCCCCCTTCCTCACCAAATGGAAAGAGCAATGGGTATTTCTGAGGCATGTAATATGGTTGTGTTTCGAATATCCTTTGTAAGGATCTACTTTTCGTGCATACTATGATATCCCATTACTCAAATTCTTTGAGCCATCACCTACCCCTGAGGGCAGCAACCTCATCACTGGACAGTAAAATATACTATCGCCCATCACGTGACCTCTCATTATGATATGTATTCTCAAATTCATCGACAAATGGTGTTGATATATATTTTCTCTTGGAGGCTGAAGTAGATCTCTTGCACGTCGAAACATCTTTACGTACTGAATAACTTCATCCAGCAAATTTTGCAGTTTTTCCATTACTTATCTATCTATGTTATTGATGCCCATATTTTTTGCATGATTTGTACGTTGATCCAACTCATATTGACCGTCATTGATGTACAACTGTGAAAATTTGGGTTTGACTCCTTCAACTGGGAGAAGAGAACCCATCTGGTGATAATTTGATCCACTTATTTTGAAAGTACATGGACCCCTTCCATCCATGATCCGTAAGTCAATTTTTCCTACCATCGATGTGAATGAGAACAATGACACTACCAACCGCACGGGCTTTCCCGATGGTTTTTTTTTTGTTATCCCGGCGTTTATAAACAACGGGATAAACCGTAGCGGCGAAACGCCACCAGAAACGCCGCTATAGCGTGTGTCGGGACAGATATATGGTCTATCTCGATATTTTTTACAAACACTAGTATAGACCATATGTATACCAGCGTTTTTAATAATAAACAATGCCGGGATAGCCTTCTAGTTTAAAAAAAAAGGAAAAGGTTATTTATCCCGACAGTTTTGCACACAAATGCCAAGATAGGTAATTTGTTTATTTTCTAAAAAATAACCTATTCCGGCATTTTTGGCCCAAAAAACACCGGGATAGGTAATATATATATTTTTTAATCTGAATTTTAATTTTTTTCTAATAAAAAAATACCCTACTTAAAAGAAAATCTCATATATATGTTATAAAACAACATAGAACTCCTTAATTCCATTTAATACAATCAATTCAAATCCATAACATCTAGCATAAGAAAAAGAAAAAAGGAAAAATAATATTCAAGATTCATCTTTCACAAACTTCTCTTTTGCTTCATCTACATGCATCATCTCCGTGATGTAAACAGAAGAGAAAGACAATCAGTTAGTTACTTGTAACTGTGTCAAGAAAGTAAAACAAACAAACATGTTTCCCACATTTATTTGCTTTCCGAAATTTCCCAATTTTCCAGTTCAGGTGACTAGAAATAAAGGAAACTGAGTTTCATGATAAATAATGAACATCATTACCATCAAATTAAAGATTCAAATTTGACCTTACGATTACTTACATCCAGGCAAATTGCAACGACCACTTGACCTGATATCAGGCCTAACTGCTTTCTAGGTATTTATCTGTGATTACAAATAGGACAGAGTGTAAATGTATGAATATAGTAGAACTAACTTAACAATGAATGCTACATTAGTTTGTATTACTTTTTTGTGTAATATACTTATCACACTTGTAAAAAAAATAAAACATGTAATTTGTGTTAGTATCACTTTTCTTTTAGAGCAAATGAACAAAAATAAAACAGGTTACCATCACATTACAGGACTCAATAATGATTATGTCGATTGCTTCAGGTTAAATTACCATTACTGCCAACTGCAGGTTTGTAATTTTTGTGATTAGTTGTTAAGTATTAATAGGAGAGAAATGGGCTTGATACGCTTTTTGATGCAGATTCGTGGTGGATTAGTGTAGTAGTAGGTGCTTAATATGTAGTGCAATAAAAACATATGATTTAAGTAGGATTGAGTAAGAAACAAGTAGAAGCAAGTAAATGAGATATCACCATAACATTGAAGAACTGAGTTGGAATATGGTTAGTTAGCATTTCTATGATTACCTGTCATCTTTCTGCAAAGAAAAGAGAGAGACGATCAGTTAGTTGAGTGTGTGAATTGAAAGTAAACCAAACAAACTTATCAATAAAATCACATTCCCTCCTACCTCCTCTTCTTCTACTCTGCATCACATATTCTACTCTGCTTCACCTACTGGATTACACAGAAAAGCATATTTCAACCAGAGAAAATTATATGAGATCATTCCAATATCAACAACAGAAGAGTGTTTGACTGGTTCCATATAAACAAATGATGTTTGATTCATGAAACATACTCTCATATGCTTATTTTGCAATATAATAGAAGAATACATACAACCATGGATTTGGTTAGTCTATTAGATCAAATAATAACGAATGCAGTCAACAAATATTGTATTCAAAACATAGAAGAGTGAAAATATAAAACTCGTGTACACAGTGTACAAAAACATCTATATAATAAAACACAAAGAAAGCTATCAAATGGCTTTCCTTCAATCTCCCCAAAATCAAAGGCCAGTGTTAAGATAAATCAGAGAGAATGAATACAATACTGAATATTGAATTTAGTTTAACCAAGTACAATACCACCTATATATAGGAGGTGAACAAATATCAAAATAACTCTACCACCAATATGGGACTATAATATCTAACACCCCCTCTCAAACTCACGATATGTCAAATAATGTGAGTTTGCCTACTAAGTGTCGAAATCTCTGAACTATATGGGATTTGGTGAAGAAGTCTGCAGTCTGCTGGGAAGAGGTAACAGAATGGAGTGAGATGGTCCCTGCCTCAAAACGCTCACGAACATAATGACAATCAATCTCAATATGCTTCGTTCTCTCATGAAAGACCGGATTGCTTGCAATATGCAATGCACTCCGGTTATCACAATAAAGTGGAGTAGCTCCTGTAAGGGTAACACCCATATCTGATAACAACCAACGAACATGAACAATCTCTCTAGTAGTAACTGTCATTGCTCTGTACTCAGCCTCGGTGGAAGAACATGCAACAACTGCCTGTTTCTTGCTCCGCCATGAGATCAGCGAATCACCAAGAAATAAACAGAAACCTGTGGTAGACCTTCTGGTAGTCGGATTCCCTGCCCAATCTGAATCAGAATATGCACTGAGCTCTAGTTTGGATGTAGAAGGCATGAATAATGAGCGAGTGATAGTGCCCCGAAGATATCTAAGGATCCGAAGAAGAGCACCGTAGTGAACTGATGTAGGAGCAGAAACAAACTGGCTGACAGTACTAACTGCATGAGCAATATCGGGCCTGGTCATGCATAAATAGACAAGCTGTCCAACAATTTGTCTGTATCTAGTGGGATCAGGAAGGAGCTCACCATCTGTGGGACGAAGCTTCACATGAAGCTCTAAGGGTGTATTAGCTGATCGACTGTCAGAGAGACATGCAGCGGAAATAATATCTGATGTGTATTTCTGCTGAGAAATGAGTATCCCCTGAGATCCATGAGCAATCTCTAAACCCAGAAAGTAACGTAGCTTACCAAGGTCTTTCATATGAAACTGCTGGTGAAGGTATTTCTGGGTGGATGCAATGCCGGCAGAGTCATCCCCAGTAATGATCATATCATCAACATATAGTAGTAGAATTACCCTCCCATGCGGTGATGACCGCATAAACATAGAATGGTCCTGAGAACTCTGACTAAAACCAGCCTTGGTGATGACAAGGCGAAAACACTCAAACCAGGCTCGAGGGGCCTGCTTCAAACCATATATAGCTCGGCGCAGCCGGCAAACATGACGAGGAGGAGTAGGGAGGCCAGGAGGAGGATCCATATAAACAACTTCAGATAAGGTACCATGAAGAAAAACATTCTTCACGTCCATCTGGTATAACGGCCAGCGGCGGATGGCTGCAACAGCAAGAAGGATGCGAACAGTAGTCATCTGTGCAACGGGAGCAAAGGTCTCATCATAGTCAATGTCATGCTCCTGAGTAAACCCTCGGGCTACTAGACGGGCCTTGTGCTGCTCAATAGATCCATCAGGTTGATATTTGACCTTGAAGATCCACTTGCAGCTAATAGGCTGAACGCCCTCTGGCTGAGGAACAACATCCCAAGTGCCAGTCTGATCAAATGCACTGAATTCCTCTGCAATGGCTTTCCTCCATTCAGGATATTGAATTGCGTCTTGATAGGTTCTGGGCTCACGTGTAGAGTGTATAGCAGTAAGATATGCATGAAACTGTGGTGAGTAGGAAGCTAGGGTGGCAAAACCAAACTGGTCAGAAGGACCAGTGGCATTAGGTGTATAACGTGCCGGAGGAATACTAGAAGTGGAACGGGTAGACTGACGAAGAGGTGGTGGACTGACAGGGTGTGGGGGTGAGGACGGTGGAGTGGGTGCATGTGTCAGTGGCGAAGTAGGTGGGATGGGTGCTGGCTGCTGTGGGGATGCAGGTGGAGGTTCGGTAGGGGGGACAACAGGTGGAAGGACTGCAGGAGGTGTGAATGGAGCCAGAGGAGTGGGATCAAAAGGAATGCGGGAAGATAAAGTGGGGGGGCTAGCAACAACTGGGGAATCGAGAAATCTAGTATCCTCGGGGGGGGGGGGGGGGTCATATAGTAAGGGGAGTCTTCCACAAAGGAGACATGTCGAGAAATGCGGACACGACCCGAGGATGGATCAAAGCAACGATAACCTTAGTGTTCAGGACTGAGACCTAAATGAACACACTTAGCAGCACGAGCGGAGAGCTTCGTGCGCTCAGTAGGAGGGAGAAGAACGTAACAGGTACATCCAAAGGTACGGAGCATACTGTAGTCGGGGGGTGAATGATAAAGAGCCTCGTAAGGCGTCGTACCAGCTAGGGCAGATGAGGGAGTAATGTTGATGAGACTAACAGAGGTCATGATAGCTTCAGCCCAGAAGGAACGAGGAGCAGAAGAGGAGAGTAAAAGAGCGCGAGCTGTCTCAAGGATGTGACGATGCTTGTGTTCAGCTACACCATTCTGCTCATGTGTATGAGGGCATGATTGCTGAAACAGGGTGCCGTGAGACTGAAGGATTGTTCTCATAGTGGTAGAAGTGTACTCACGTGCACCGTCTGATCGAAAATTCTTAATGCGTACATCGAACGGAGTTGAATCATGGTTGTAAAGACCCGGTAAATATCAGGTATCTCAGATTGCTGACGCATAAGAAAAACCCATGTATGTCTAGTGAAGTCATCGATGAAGGTAACATAATAGAGATAGCCTTTCCACGATGGTACGGGAGAGGGTCCCCATATGTCGGAATGAACAAGTTGAAAAGGTTGGGTGGTTTCAGAAGTTCTTTTGTGACTAAAGGGTAGGGCAATGTGTTTGGCCAAATGACAACCCTGACAATCAGATAAATGTTTAAAAGTGAGAGAACCAAGGGCACCACTACGAGCTATAGTCTGAAGTCGTGATGCGCTAATATGACCTAAACGTCTGTGCCACAGATCAGCATCAGAGGAAATAATACCGGCAAAACTAGAAGGAGAGGGATGTGCATGAAGAAAATCTAGATAATATAGACGACCCTGATGACTAGCACGCCCAAACTCTTCACCAGTGGAGGAATCAGTAATAGAACAACCTAAAGAGTCAAAAGCAACGACAATACCACTATCGCACAATGCACTAGGGTATGTTCGGTTGGAGGGGAATGGAGGGAAGGGGAGGGGAGGGAAGGGGTTTTTTATTACTTTTCTTGTTTGGTTCAATTTTTAGGAGGGAAGAGGAGGGAAATGGGGGGTGCAACACCCCTCCTGAGCCAATTTTGGCTCCCCTCCAAAAGTGGGGGGATTTGGAGGGGAGAGAAAATAGGGCTAATTTTTTAAAGTGCCATGACTAAATTGCCCTTTAAAATCTAAATCCTAATCTAATAAAAAACCTCTCTCTTTCTCCCTACCGAATGTTTCTCTCCCGCTCTCTCTCTCTTTAAGGTTAGTTGCCCTTTAAGGTTAGTTGCAAGTTTGGTCCCTTTATGACGATGGAGAAGCAACTGCAGGATTTGAACGGAAACCAATGATGAGATATGAACCTTAGGCTGTTTGTTTACAAAATTAAGGTCGAGTATTCCACTGGATACAGATGAAAAATATATACACACAAACCTTAAGATATTTATTGAAAGTTGTCAAACAACTGCACCATAAAACTAACATAAATTTCATATGAATAAAAGCCCCCAAAAATAGAGGTTACAGCGAGGCACTGAATTACACAAGATGAATTGAGTATGCTTAACTAAAAGTTCGACAGATAGCCCACAAGATCAAGCCTGTAGTTGGATCAAAGTGTCTGTTCCTTTTGCAACTATTACAGCACACATTATCAAAAGCAAACAAGAATAAAACTGAAGCAATGAATGTGAAGATGGTGTTCAAACCATAGTTGTTTTATATGTAAGAATAGAGCATCACCATCACAAATCCCTTCTAAGTTGCAGAAGCAAAAAAATTAAGCAGTCGACCTTCAAGCAACTTCTGAAAAGATAATGCCTGTATAAAATTTCTCTAATTCGTTGTTGTTTCAATTCTTATTGTATGAAGTGGTTGTATGAATTTCTTATTATATGCAAAAGGGTATAAAAGTAATTTTATTATAAAATCCATTCCCTCCCCTTGTGAACCAAACAAGAAAATTATTATTTTTCCTCCTCTCCCCTCCTTTGAACCAAACAGAGTTTTCATTAAATCCCTCCCCTCCCTTTCCCTCCCCTTCCATCCCCTCCATTAAAATCCCTCCCCTCCCCTCCCCTCCCCTCCTTTGAACCAAACAGACCCTAATAGAAATAAGGTTTATTGATAAATGAGAAGCATAGAGAACATATGGTAATGTGAGAGTGGAAGAGTTAATTGTCCCTGAGTGTATGATAAGAAGTGGTGAGCCATCAGCTGTGTGTAGAGATGGAGAGTGGGAGGAAAGTGTTGTGCAGGTGGTGAATAGTGTCTGATTACTAGTGAGATGATGTGATGCACCAGAATCTAAAATCCAGAACGAATTCATACCGGAAGTGGCAGAAAGTGCAGGAGCAGAGGAGCCAGCATTGATAGACTGACCCATGAGCTGTAGTTCCAGCTGAGTGAGGCGTTGCTGAGTATTAGCCCAAGCAGCAGGAGACGGCAAGGCCGAAGTGACGGGCATGGCCGAAGATGTGAGGGAAGAAGCACTGCGAGTAGAAATAAGACCATTGCTGCTATGACTGAGAGCACAATATGGAGGGAGATGTTGCTGGTGCCTGGATCGGGGTAGGGGTAGGGCGGTGTTACCGATGGCGGAAGTAAAGGTGGAGTATGGTGATGGGTGATGTAAGGAGAAGGTAGAATGCCGGAGGAAGACTGAAAATGGCGTTGTTGCATGGTGAATCTGGAGGAGGAACGTGTGGTGGTTGCACGGGGAAGCCAGTGGAGTCGGAAATATGTGGGAGAGACTGAGATGCCATCAAGTTGGAGGACCTGTATATATATATATATATATAATAATAATAATAATAATAATAATTTTTATTTTTTTTGGGATTTTTTTTTCGGAATTTTTTTTTCCGAATTTTTTTTTTTTTGAAAAACAATACTAGAAGAGAAAAGAACAAAAAGAAAATGGAGAAGGAAAAGAACAGAAAATGGAGAAGGAAAAGAACAGAAATTTGACGATGGTGGGTTTACTCAAGAATTGAACAGAGCTTCGTCTGGATGGATCTGGACTGGGGTTTCGTCGATGGCGGCGGCAGCGGGCTGGGATTTGGCGATGGCGGCGGCATCCACCTGAGATCTGGGGTTGTGACTAGGGTTGTGGATGAAGAAGAGGACTGGAGTGGAGGTGACGATGTCAGCAGATCTCGGCGATGTCAGAGGACGACGGCTTGACTGGGCGACGGCTTCAGTGGCGATTGGATCTGGACGTTCTGCCGATGAGTTGGACGACGGTGACGAGGTCTGGGAACGACGCGGCGGGTTGTGATCTCGAACGAAGCAGATGACTTCAATGGTTGGGGTTGTGCTCTAGATCTAGACTGGTGACGAGGCTGAGATCTAGATCTGAACAGATGACTTCGAAGCAGATGATGACGGCGGCGGGTTCGAACGAAGCGGATGATGAGTTTGTTTTTTTGTTTTTTTTTTTTTTAAACAAGGGTTTTGGAAAGAAATTTGTATAATTTTTGCAGTTGGAATTTGAGGATTTTGGATGGGGAAAATTTTTAGGAAATTTTTTTTTGGGTAATTGGCTCTGATACCATGTTAAGATAAATCAGAGAGAATGAATACAATACTGAATATTGAATTTAGTTTAACCGAGTACAATACCACCTATATATAGGAGATGAACAAATATCAAAATAACTCTACCACCAATATGGGACTATAATATCTAACAGCCAGATCTAACCTCACAAAACACATTTTTCCTCCAAAAGTTTCCCCCAAAAACTCAAATTCAAATCCCCTTCCCCAAAAAAACTCATTTATTTATTTAATTCTCTCTCTCTCTCTCTCTCTCTCTCTCTCTCTCTCTATATATATATATATATATATATATATATATATATATATATAAACATGGACTTTTATACCCCAGTTTATAATTATTTTTCATCATATACTAATGGAAATATGGAGTTTTATTTACAACTAATTATTGTCATACTTTTCAAACTTCAGCTACATAATTGTTGATTTATTGTTTACAAGACTTTTCATATCACTACAACACAATGTATTCACCGGCATTTTTTCGACTATTCACTGGCGTTTAAAAATGCCGGTGAAAAATTCACCGGAGTTTATAAAAATGCCGGTGCAAATGCCGCCGAAGCGAGCGTCGCAGAATACTAGGGGTCTACACTGGCGTTTCTACCAAACGCTGGTAAATCATGAGTATACACTGGCGGCCAGATAACGCCGGTATATGGGTACTCATAAGTGCCGTACTTTTCCTCAATATACATTCACCGGCGGTCAATAAATGCCGCTGTATATCTTTACACCAGTGTTTTTAGCAAACGCCGGTGTATATTTAATATTTACCAGCGGTTTGAAAACGCCGGTGTATGTTTGTTTCTGAGTGCCCTATTTTCCCTATATACATGCACCGACGTGTCGTAGAATGCCGCTATAGTGAGATTCACCGGCGTTTTATAAAACGCTAGTGTTTCTTCTTGCTATTGCTGCTTATGGGTACACCGGCGTGTATCGAATGCCTCTCTATCAAAATTTCCAACTGATCAATTGGAGGTGTATGATCGTTTGATTTTTCCCCTCCAGTTTTTCATTCGATTTCAATTCAAAATTTCATTTCAAAAACCTGTAAACTAATTCACAACTGATTCAACCAATTTCAGGCATATTAATGCGCAATTTACAACCAAACACAAGAATTAAAGATAATAAAGTATCACACATATTCCATTAATGGTCCAAATTCACCGCAATATTAACACAAAGTATCATACTTAACAGATACAGTAATGAACATCCCAAATATCTCAGCAATTACTTAAAAAGAACAACAAGGACATCTAGACTAGGCCGACCACAGATTCATACCCCTCGAGTCGCTTCAGTTCTCATCATCAGAATTTCCTTGATCTGCACGACTCACATTTGATGGATTGATCGGACCGCTCTGTGAAAAAAAAACAATAATTTAGTTCAACACTAGACTACAATTAATACATAATATACAATTTTTTTGAACATGCAAAAAGATCTGCCCAATTCACCGATATTAAGATCAAAGTGCCAATTGCAAATGCAATTGTCAATGATATATAGAGAGGTAAAATAATTATATTACAGTGCTAAAAAGCTAGTACTTAATTTTGTTTTTGAGTAACTGTACGTAATAATGTTTATGAAACCCAATGTCTCCATGAAATTAATAGTAAAATAAATTAAATACAGGAAAACACATATTAAAAGAAAGAGTACAAAAATTGTACTAATTTGAGCTTACAAAAATTGTACTAAAGAGTACAATCTCCAATTGATCTTGACAGACACAAGTCACCAGGCCAACACCTGAGAGGGCCAATCTGCAAAACAATTTTTCCTACTAACTCGAATATCTGCTAGCTACACTCGCTAACATATAAAGGATCAATAAGTGATAAGCAGGATAGATATAATATATACTAAACTATTTAGAGTGTGACAAACTAACTAACTGCATCAATGCTTTTGCCCAGAAGAGTTGTGTATACAGTAAGGAGTCATCTCATGCACATTCTACTACCGATTGATTGTTTTCATCACTATCATATACTTTACTCTAAAAGACCAACAACAATAACTCCACAACTCAAAATTTGAAGAGGATAACTTTTCTCTTATAAATACTATGCATGCTATCAAATCTACACACACACCCAAAAAAAATGAAAATATGAGTGATTTTTGTGATGTAGCTTTCCTGTTAATGTCCTTCCCACTGACTTCTAAGGCCCTCCTATGGCAACAAATTTGATGAACTTTTCTCTTACCTTTGTCCATTCTTTGATGACTAGTTCAAGGATGAGAAGTTTTTCTTATCATCAGTTAGCTGCTTCTCAGTCATAAACTTCTCAAAAGGAAAGCTGACAAGCTCCTACCCGTTTCAAGGAATAAAATCTCCTTGCGATGTAATATTTGTATCATTCATGTCTACTATACAGTCACACAATGAAGGACAAGTAATCAAAATGCATGATCATAAACTGAAGCAAGTGACCACAAGGTAAGTTCTAACATCCACCGTCAGCAATGCAGTTGTATAAAAAAAAATCGAACCAACAATTTTTTTGTTGAGAGGAGTTGGTAGCAACAGATGGTAGACAACAGGACATCTGAGTGCTGGCATACATGCCGCCATCCATACTCCAGATACTCAAATTCAAGTCAGATACAATTGTGATTCCTAACCAAGATGTAATAGGATACTTCCAGGACAATCAATTAAACTATCTTAAAATTTAAGAAAAGTAGAATGTGGAGAAGAATTTTATAGACAAATCAGGTAAAACTCAGAAAAGTCAATTGCACATGGAGAAAACCTCAAGAAGAACTGATTATGCCTTTTCCATTCACACAATCAGCAAAACTCACATGCTTGACTATTTTTAAAGTACAATCAATCAAGCAGTAAGCTCAAATTTTGGAAAATAAATAGTTAGTGGCAATTTTTGTACTATTTCAACATGATTTTTTGTAACATGGACAAATCACCAGCATAGTTACTTAAAGAGTGTTCAACCCTCATTTTTTAAGTAGGACAGTGTTTGCATTCTTTGCATAAATTTTTTTCCTTCTCAACTTCATACCATGTAGCCAGAGTTTGAGAACATATATATATATTTTTAATCATATATCATAGATTTAAGCGCAATCAAATTGTAGGAAGTATGACAAGAGTTCCATGACTATATTAGTAGTGGGGATTAGGGAATAAAATTAGCCCTTATATGTATATATATTTATAACGATGAGAGTCACATACTATATATAATTCTTTATTTTTTATGACACAATCAGATATGATACTAGACTGAGATCATCAAGATCTCTAATACACATTCCCATCCAATACTAGTTACCTTCTAAAATTCATTCCATACCAATATGCTATATATATATATATAATTGATCAATCTTCTGTTGGTAAAAAGAAGATTGTTCGAAAATTATATTAAAACAATAATTATAGGCTCTTCAAAATTACCAACTTTAAGACTTACCGGTGGTGGGAGTTGAGATTGCTGCCTTATTAACTGGGACATTTGTTCTTGGAGGAGTGCCACTTGTGCCTTCAATTCTGTCATCTCCTCGTCCCAAGTCCCACTTGAAGTAGATGTGTTAGAACCTGAATATAAAATAATAAGAAATTCCAACAAAGTTGTGAAGAAATCAAATACAGAAAGAAAAACAGTAAGCAATGAACTTGTACAGAGTCGAGATTTTTAAGAATCTCTGTCCTTAAATCAGAATTTTCCCCGTAGTGTGACGGTTAATCTCTGTCCTTAAAGCAGAATTTGCCCCATAGTGTGACGGTTACCGGCAAATCGCTTCCCAGGATACAACTGTACCTTCTCTGAAGAATGCAGCACCCTTGCTTCAGAGACAACGAACTGCTGTTTGTGTGTACTCTCAGTTGACAGACACTGACTCAGAGCAGAGGAAGAAGAAGAGAAAGACTCAAGTGCAAAAAAAATTTCTGTGTCTGTATAGGAGTTGATGTCTGGATATATAGATAAGAGTTGGACTGGAGACTGTTCAGCAGCCATTACTCTGTAACAGCAGAGTAATGGGGACTCTTCAGTTTAGTAACTGGTGAGCCATTACTCTGCTGTTACAGAGTAATGGCCCCAGTTACTGAATCTGAAAAGTCTTTTCAGTTCAGTAGGGGAAGAGGCTGTTTGGGCAAAAAAGTAAAATAAAAAATTTAAGCCAGACCAGACCAGACCGAACCGAGCCGGGGTCGGGGCCGGGGCCGAGGCCGGGCCGGGCGCGCGCGCGCGTGTGTTTGTCATTTTGGCTAAGTCCTCTCTCCACTACACGTTAGTGGTAACCCCCGGGCCACGCCCTCTAGTCCAGTTTTCTAGTATATATACTAGTATAAATCTTTTCCAATTTCCGATATGGGACTATCCATTTGTTAAGTTGGTACCTTTCAAGTACCCAACTTTGGATCAACATTTCTCATTCATACGGAATTCGTGTTTGGCAAGTGAGTATACTACGGAATAGTACTCGACGAGAGGATCGCAATCCACTCATTTTCCGGTGCCGCCGGTGGCCGGAGCTTGCCGGAATCCGGCCCGAAAAACTACAAAAATTAATTCCAACAATCCCCCACATGAATGGAAATTACCAGACCATGTAATCCAGACACGACAGAAAAACAAAAAACATGACAGAAAGACTCTGAGAGTACAATCGGAAAATCACTGCATCAGGAATGGTAGTAATTTTTCAACTTTGAACCACCCTTAGTAATTAGCTATCGGATTCACTTGACCAGGTAGTGATCCTGATGTCTTGAACTACCCGGGCGTTCATGTGAACCTAGACAATAACTATCACACAGTTTCATCTCCTCACAGAACTAAGTTCTCTTGTTGTGTTTATTTTGGCCTTGAACATCCCTGGTTAATCATGAGTGAACTTGGAGAATGTAGCCTCTCTTCATTCTCCTAGAAACGGCTCCATTTCACACTCACAAGGTGATTGCCCATAAAGAGTATCCTGCTATACTCCACTTTTATTTCAAAGCTATGGGAATCATTAAAAGCCAAGCTTATCCTAACTATTTGCAGGCAGCACTTGTTCTATCATCCTAAGAATGGGTATGAGATGTTAATCTCTCAGTGCTTTCGTTGATTCAACAAGATTTAGTTGTCCCTTTGAATCTAGATCTTGGGATCTCCAATTCCTAGGTAGGGTTTCCATCAAGTATCCTCTTTCGTCATAGGCTTTAAGCCCATTCCTCTTGATGATCTGACAACCTGCTCTCGCGACAGACCTTTAGTAAATGGATCCGCTAGGTTGTCGGCCGATTTTATATATTTTATAGAGATTACTCCATTTGAGAGCAGTTGTCTAATGGTTTTGTGTTGCCTTCTGATATGACGAGACTTACCATTATACATGCAACTCAGTGCCCGTGCTATAGCCGATTGGCTGTCACAGTGTACACATAAGGCAGACACTGGTTTTTCCCATATTGGAATATCCTCTAAAAAGTTGCGAAGCCATTCTGCTTCTTCTGCCGCTTTGTCTAAAGCAATGAACTCAGATTCCATGGTGGATCTGGCTAGTAGCGTTTGTTTAGAGGATATCCATGACACAGCTGCACCACCAAGTGTAAAGACATATCCACTTGTGGATTTTGAGTTCTTTGAGTCCGATATCCAGTTGGCATCACTGTAGCCTTCCAGTACTGCTGGATATCTGGTGTAATGCAGCGCATAACTCTGAGTATGTCGCAGGTAGTTCAATACTCTAGTTATTCCTTTCCAGTGACTTCGTCCTGGATTACTCGTGTATCGGCTCAGTACGTTTACCGAATGTGCTAGGTCCGGTCTTGTACAATTTGTTAGGTACATCAGACTACCGATTACACGTGCATATTCCAGTTGTAATATGCTTTCGCCTGTATTTTTGAACAGGTGAAGACTTAGATCGACGGGACTTTTTGCTGTCCCATTTGAATAATTCTTGAATCTTTCAAGTACTTTCTCCGCATAATGAGCTTGAGACAAAGTAATCCCCTCAGATGTCCTGGAAACTTTGATTCCTAGTATGACATCTGCAACTCCCAAGTCTTTCATGTCAAACTTGCCACTAAGCATGCTCTTAGTTTGTTTGATAATGTCGTTATTACTTCCAATAATGAGCATGTCGTCTACGTATAGACAGACCAGAATGTATCCGTTTGGAGTATCTTTTATGTAGATACATTTATCACATTCATTTATTTTGAAACCATTTGACTTCATAACATTGTCAAATTTTGCATGCCACTGCTTTGGAGCTTGTTTCAGGCCGTACAGTGATTTTACAAGCCTGCACACCTTATTTTCCTATCCAGAAACT
Source organism: Hemerocallis citrina (assembly GCA_017893485.1). NCBI lineage: Eukaryota > Viridiplantae > Streptophyta > Magnoliopsida > Asparagales > Asphodelaceae > Hemerocallis > Hemerocallis citrina. The sequence goes on from CM030362.1 coordinate 132,971,022, forward strand.
ACGTAACCCTCCGGTTGTTTCATGTATATTTCTTCTTCTAAGTCCCCATTTAGAAATGCAGTTTTAACATCCATTTGATGTATTTCCAGGTTACGTAGAGCTACAATAGCTATCAACATTCTTATGGATGTTATTCTTGTAACTGGGGAATATGTATCGAAGAAATCTAGGCCTTCTTTTTGCCTAAATCCTTGTACCACAAGTCTAGCCTTATGCTTCTCTATTGAACCATCTGGTTTCAATTTTTGTTTGAAAATCCATTTGCATCCTAGAGCTTTACATCCAGAAGGCAAATTGACTAACTCCCATGTATGATTTTGCATAATGGAGTCTATTTCACTTTTGATTGCTTCCTTCCACATAGTAGCATCAGGCATAGACATGGCTTTCTTGAACGTTCTGGGCTCATTTGATTGCGTCAACTGCTGCAACGGAGTGTGCTTCCATTGGCGCCAGCATCGGGGCAGATTCATTGAGGAACCTGTCAAGCTTCAATGTGGTCAGGTAGAACTGCATCTTCCCCTGCCACTTTTTGAACCCACTTCCATTGAACTTCTCCGGTTTTTCTCCCACGCTTATGTGCGTGGGCAGAATGACCGAATGTGCCGCAACCGATTGTGCAGTCACATTCTGGGTCACCGGAGTTTGGGTACTGAGAAGCCCAGTAGCAACTTCAGTTTGTGTGTTCTCCATGTTTTGATTTTGTTCTCTTCTCTGAAATTGGTTGAAACATAAACTATTAGTTATTTTTTCCGAACAGAACCTGTAAACAAACTTCACAAAAATTGTTAGAATCTGTGAGGAAAAATTCAGCTTTAAGATTGTTAGAACCTGAATATAAAATAATAAGAAATTCCAACAAAGTTGTGAAGAAATCAAATACAGAAAGGAAAACAGTAAGCAATGAACTTGTACAGAGTCGAGATTTTTAAGAATCTCTGTCCTTAAAGCAGAATTTACCCCGTAGTGTGACGGTTACCGGCAAATCGCTTCCCAGGATACAACTATACCTTCTCTGAAGAATGCAGCACCCTTGCTTCAGAGACAACGAACTACTATCTGTGTGTACTCTCAGTTGACAGACACTGACTCAGAGCAGAGGAAGAAGAAGAGGAAGACTCAAGTGCAAAAAATTTTTCTGTGTCTGTATAGGAGTTGATGTCTGGATATATAGATAAGAGTTGGACTAGAGACTGTTCAGCAGCCATTACTCTGTAACAGCAGAGTAATGGGGACTCTTCAGTTTAGTAACTGGTGAGCCATTACTCTGCTGTTACAGAGTAATGGCCCCAGTTACTGAATCTGAAAAGCCTTTTCAGTTCAGTAGGGGAAGAGGCTGTTTGGGCAAAAAAGTAAAATAAAAAATTTAAGCCAGACCAGACCAGACCGAACCGAGCCGGGGCCGGGGCCGGGCCGGGCGCGCGCGCGCGTGTGTTTGTCATTTTGGCTAAGTCCTCTCTCCACTACACGTTAGTGGTAACCCCCGGGCCACGCCCTCTAGTCCAGTTTTCTAGTATATATACTAGTATAAATCTTTTCCAATTTCCGATATGGGACTATCCATTTGTTAAGTTGGTACCTTTCAAGTACCCAACTTTGGATCAACATTTCTCATTCATACGGAATTCGTTTTTGGCAAGTGAGTATACTACGGAATAGTACTCGACGAGAGGATCGCAATCCACTCATTTTCCGGTGCTGCCGGTGGCCGGAGCTTGCCGGAATCCGGCCCGGAAAACTACAAAAATTAATTCCAACAAGATGCACTCTGTCCGAATAACCGCAAGGGGGTTGGTCCTAGCCCCATACCACGGACATGTCCATGCCTCTTCTTTCCCCTCACTGCAGTCAAGGCAAGTCGCTACCGGGTACGAATGTCTGTGGAAGCCGCCGTACGGTCAGAGTCTGAAGCGGAAGAGATTTCATCATACTTTTTCCGAGCGTTAGTCTGTAAAAGGACATATAGTCAGAGTTAAAAGCGGAAGAGATTTCGACTATCATTAGCCATTTACAAGAATAAGCTATAAATCATCAAAAAGTGAAAGCAACTGAAGATATATAAAAACAATAAATCAGATATACACATAAAAAAAAGATAAGCAAACCATTAAAATAAAACCACTAAAAACTAGTATTTTACTGTTTGTATAATAGTGCACCCGAACAAGTATTTTACTGTTTGTATAACTAAGCTCCGTGCACCCTTGCCCGCAAATAATAAGATGTGCTTATACGGAAACATGTAGGACAACTAAGCAATTAGTTCTATAACTAGTAAATACTTGGAGCAGATAGACAAATAAATCTTCAACTGAATTCATGCTTAACAAAAAAAAACTGTTAAACTAAATTTCAAACAAAAGCAACACAACATAAGTAGTCTTTCTCAAAAAAGATGTAAGACATGTTTATGTTGCATTATTGTTCATGATACAATCATAGAATAAGAAAATGATATGAAAGGCAATGAAATGAATATTCTTCAAGTGTTCCAACTCAATTCACCAAATAGTCAATTACCCATCACTGAAATAGTTATAATGACAGTCAATTCTAGATCTGATAGATATTAGTTCACAAATTACCATAATCCGTTTTGCCTCAGGGGTCGCATACGTCCCATCTTTCGACTTGTGGGTGGCATCGAAAAAATTTATATCGCCGAACTCCGTAGGACCTCCAAAATCTTCTTCCTATATATTAGTAAGATGAATTTATTATAAACAAATAACTGAAAGTCAAAATTGTTCAATTTGATTGCGCTTACCAATTCTTCTCGAGCGAGAGCGAAGCTCTGTGTACCAGCGGTGTGCAACACAAGCTGCTTTGAACGACTGGCAACACTGACCTCCTCCCTTTTCTGTACATGCCACAATGAAGTTCAGAAAATTTAATTAGAGTAGCCATACAACCACAAAGTCATTAAATTTTGGTTAGTAATGTAAATACCTGACCGACCGTTGAACTCCAGTAGTGCACAAGGAATTACCAATCCGACGGCTCCACCTCGGGTGGCACATCCCGTGCATTATCTTCCTCGGATCGATTTTTGTCATAATACCATGCCTTCAAGTCACTCTTGTAGTCTCTCCATTTTTTGGACAATGACTTTTCAATCCAAGGCGTAAGTGAGTCCGGGAACGAGAAGTATTGCTGCAAAATTGAGATGTTTAACAAAAGGATAACTGAATTGCATAAACCAACTAGCATTCATTTAGTTATTTTAGATGAGAAATACCTTGATTGTTGTAATTGCAGTTGCCTTTATCGTGGTGGGCACCTTCGGCCAACTCTCGTATGACAAAGAAATTATCCGTGGGTTCCTTGCAATTACCCCCAATAAACGACGAGAATTTGCTTGCATTATCTCCCACCGGTTGCCCGACACTGTTTTCCTCCACCACAATTCGTTCGTCGTTCTTAAGTTTCCATACGTCCGCCATCTTAGTTCGCCCTCGATGTTTTTTGACTGTGGGCATGCTACCCTCTCCCTCCTCCGTTTGACTGTCACTATTAAGTAATGGCTACTCATCCCTCTGCACTTCGTTGCCATCATTTATGTTGATCCTTTTTCCACACCTCGGCATCTTGTACCTGTCAAAGATTCAATAAATTCATTAGAGGAGCAAAATTAAAACTCTAGTTAATCGTGTAGCTAGATGGTTGCATAAACTTGCATGACTAATCAAGACAGAACTAATTGAATCAGACTGTCATATGCAGTTCATAAAATAAATAAGTTAATCAGAATTGGCACCAATTTAGAGAAAAATACACTCTGCATTGACTGTCACTAAAACTTTAGCAACTTCATTGCTGTGGAGTTTTCTCGGATTTGAGTCATATTTGCCACCCCTCTATACGAATTTAGATGAAAGTTATGATGACAAAGTTAATAACCATCTACGTGTGCTATAATTATGTTCATAGAGGACAGATCAATACATGATGTTTCAGCTACATAAATTAGTAGTTACAGATGGTTGGCTCGCTGCATTTGAAATCACATCCTCTAGTAGGCACTAGGAATCACATACAGGACACCAACAACCATAGGACCACAGGTGGAACTGCATTTAATATAGCTCAGTTGAAGAAAAAACCAACTTCGTAGACCATAGTTGCATATCAGAAAGCACACATCAACCGTGCAAACACAAACTACACAAGATAAATACTCAGCTTGCAGCAGTTAGTAACCCAAAATAAGGGCAAGATGAACTGCACTTTGAAGCTGCAATCCAACCAAATGATAATGCGCAAAGTTGAAATGCATTGTATTAGCAAGCAACAATTGGACACACCTTATATGAGTAAGACTAGAATCACTAATTAGTCATGTGTCTAAGCAAGGAGAACTTGAGGGTTACATCATGCTATGAACTGCACTTTGAAGCTGCAATCCAACCAAATGATAATGCGCAAAGTTGAAATGCATTGTATTAGCAAGCAGCAATTGGACACACCTTATATGAGTAAGACTAGAATCACTAATTAGTCATGTGTCTAAGCAAGGAGAACTTGAGGGTTACATCATGCTATACTGGAATATAGCACCCACTGGTATATAGAAGTTAGAAAGGAATATATAAGTTTTCTAGATCATAAAGAAAATTTCATATAATTTTGAAGTTGTATATTCGCAATTTTTCAAAATTAATTAATTAATTCTGATAGATGTTAATTAATGCATGCCATGCATCTTTTTTGTATAATTACAAAGGGCCAAAGGCTATACACAAACTATATGGAACCATCTGTCTGTAATTAGATTTAACCAGAGCTGGCCTAATTTGCATTTAGTAAGACTGACCTCTTCTAACAATATCTACATTACAGCGTCCTCAGTTAATTTAAAGTAGTATATAGCTTACAAGTTAAAAAAAAATAGCAAATCAAAAAATCAAGTAATTATAAATCTAGCCCATAAATATAATGAAAGAAGTTAAATTAGATTGTTAACCTAGTGCAAAGAGATAAAATAAACGAAAAGAAATATGCTGACTCATGGATATCCATATTCATTAGTAAGCATTTACACATTGATAAACGGTTGTTAACCTTTTTCTGATGTGTCATTGGTATTTGGTAATCATATGACTTAAAAAGAGGATATCATACCTAAGAAAGGAAACTTCTTCTGAAAAAGTCAATAATACGGGAGTGTTAATTATGTATAACAGTACAAAAAAGGCTCAAAACAAGAAAGTTACAATTCTTCGTATTCACAAAGTTCTATCATTGCATGGGCTTCATTATTTAGTCCATAATGAAAAAGGCTTAAGAACATATAATTCATACTTCATAATATCTACCACTGTCAATCATTATTATTATTATTAATTATTATTTTGGAATGAGGCTGTAGCTACACACTCTCTCACACATTCCATAATATCATTTATGTTATTGTCACTAACTTTCTTGACATGAACACTGCAAGTGTTATATGGGGGACCATAGCTGCTTAGGGTTATGACTGAACTACTAACCAATACTTTAGCTAACCAATACTGAACTACTAACCAATACTTTAGCTACAATTCCAAAATGATTTAGCAGATTCCATAGGAAAATTAGACTTTAGTTACCGTTCTACTAACTCACTCTGTGACTAAGCTAGCAAATACACATCCACCAGTCAACACTTAAAGATGAAAAGAATCATTATATGCATAATGAGGTATGTTAATGACAGCAAGAGTAAGCAAATAATTGGTAGAAGAGGATGAAATTCAAACCTTGTGATGTTGCGGGAGACCAACTTTCTTTACTTGTAAAACTGAAATACAGAGACATGGAGAGAAATAACAAGTTAGCACTTCTGCATGAAAATCATTACCATCATAATTATCTAAACTTTGTCAAATTAGTATGAGGTTGCCTATAGATCACAAGATTTCATTAATTTATGATAATGAACCTGACATGTACACATCCCATTTTATTTAAGGCCAAATCCATAGATGAGAAAACCATGGACAAGAGAGGAGCTTTCCATAACTCAAAAATAACTCAAGGTGGTTCTCCAAATGCTGATACACAGCAGCAAACATCCAGCAGAAAGGGGGAGGTAATAGATATGCTAAAGGGGATAGCATGCAATTTAGAGTCTGTGGTTCTTAGAGGTGATAAAGCTATAGAAATTAATATCATGCAAATCCAATCTTGTTAATTAATTTTCAATCTATAGAAATCGTTCCAGTCTTAAATTAACAGATACTTAAACCAATTATTAAGTTCACATACAACATGTTCGGAATTACAAGACATAATATTACAACAAGATTTAAGACACGAAAATTACAGGACATATAATATTAAGATTGAAAATTAAGTAAACTACAATACGACATCTTCCAATACATCGCCCTCTTCTCCATCCTTGCGGAGCCAAGTTCCACAAATTCTGCCGTCGGTTGTGTTAACATCAAACATAGGAAACTCAGAAGCAATGTAACTGTTCATGACTTCATTGTCCTCATCTTCTGAAGTATCGCCCAGTTGGAATACATCTCTTGGTTGCATAATGAGAGCCACATACGATTTTGACAGGGTTGGATCTTCAATGTAGAACACTTGTTGCACGTGGGATGGGAACACAAATGGTTCATAGCTAATGTGTGTACCGATGTGAATCAATTTTGAGAAGTTTACAATTGTGAAGCCTAACTTATCCTTATTATTAGCAAAATTCCTATCAAACTCAGCCAAATCCCCACGAAATAAGACAACATGAAAATGACCAAAATAATTCAACTCAATGATATCCGTGAGCACTCCATAGTAGTCGAGATCTCCATCTACAGGCCTCGTGTCGGTCTTGGAAGCATAACTTCTAGTCTTAGAAGTCACTACCATTCCACTATTTTGAGATTTCAAATTACATTCACGATCCTTAGTACGAAATCTAAAGCCATTGAATATGTATCCTCCGTATCTTTTGACCATCTTATAGGGACCTTTGGCAAGTACTTTTATTTCAAATGACACACCTTCAGGACCCAAAGATTGTACCTATAAATTTTGCGCAAATCGTATCAGTACCGTGGATAATGTAGATATAATCAAGAAGGACTTGCATTTTCTTAATTCACCTACACGAGATTCAAACCACTTATGAAATTTTTCATTCATCAGCTTGTTTTGTTCACGTTGTGGCAGTCTTCTTGGTCTAGCCCTTCGTTTGATATCCCTGACAAATTCGCTGAAATATAGGCAATTGAAATAAGGAATACAAATGTAAGTTAATATCGTACTCTGTGGCTTTCACTATATTCGATTTAAATTCAAAAACGACTTACTTTCGAAATGGCTCCACTGATGCATGGTGGTCTAGCACATATCGATGTGCCTATTCCCACGTTAAGTTATCTAATTCAAATGCATCAACTTTACCAATAGTAGTGCCAGCGGTATCGAAAATATATTTAGCACCATCAAGGTTGGAAATATCTGGATTTCTCCTTAGTCTAGTCAAAGATGTCTCTACACCCTGCAGATACCTGGAACGAAAAATTGAACACTCCTCTGATAGATATCCTTGAGCTATTGACCCTTCAGGATATGCTCTATTTTTAACATAACCCTTGAGTCGGTATAGGTACCTAAACATGTACAATCAATGAATTAGAGCGATGTAAGGGAATAAAAGAAATGAGCTTTTGAGAATTCAGTTTTGTAAGATGCATGAATTCTTTTACCTCTCAATAGGGTACATCCACCGATAATAAACAGGTTCACTGATTCTGGCTTCACCAGCAAGGTGGATTATCAAGTGAATCATTATAGAACGATGGAGGAAATATCATCTCCATTTTACTAAGTGTCAATGCCGCGCGCTGCTCCAATTGGTCAATATCTTCAACACGAAGCATTCTTGAGCAAATACCTTTATATATACTACAAAGATCTTTCAGGACAGTAGTGATTTGCCCACACATTGAAAACCTTAGGGCCATAGGAAGGAGATCCTGCATTAGGATGTGCTAGTCGTGTGACTTTAGACCCTGAAGCCTCTTCTCCTTAAAGTTGACACACCTTGCTATGTTAGAAGAATAACCATCATTAACTTTAAGTTCCAGTAGAACTTTGCAAAACAATTCCAACTCTGATTTTGACATTGAATAGATTGCAGGAGGTAGGCATACTCTCCCATTCGGAAATTTCTCTGGGTGCAACTCATGTCGAATGCCCATTGACTTCAAATCAAGGCGGCTCTTGAGATTGTCCTTTGTCTTCCGGTCATCTCCCATAACTGTTCCTATACAATTTTCACTAATATTTTTTTTGATATGCATCACATCTAAATTATGTCGCAATAAGTTGAATTCCCAATACGGCAACTTGAAGAAAATACTCTTCTTCTTCCATGCACCTAAATTCGTCATGTTCTGATACTCATCTTCACCACATAGATCGGTCTCCTCATCTTGCTCATCCCTTGCCCTTTTCTTACCCTTTTTACTGACTTGTAGTTCTTTTCCATATTTGAAATGATGACCATCTACCCGCCTCAAAATATCTGACCCAGAAGAAGCTCCAGGAGCATGTTCCCACTCGTCGGTACCATCAAATGTTACTGTCTCTGCCCGAAATATGTGTCAGGCAACCATCTCCTATGACCCATATAGCAAAACTTTCTGCCATTGTACAACCACCTTGAACTAGTTTGGTCAGCACAATAAGGACATGCATAACGTCCTTTAGTACTATATCCAGATAAATTTGCATATGCGGAAAAATCATTGATTGTCCAAGGCAATACGACCCGAAGAGAAAATGTTTCTTTAGCCATTGCATCATAGGTTGGAACACCCTCCCACAATTTCTGAAGTTCATCTATTAACGGCTGTAGGTACACATCTATATCATTTCCAGGGCCTTTCGATCCAGGAACTATAATGGAAAAAATAAATGAGGACTGCTTCATGCATTTCCAATGCGGTAAATTGTATGGTATTAACACAACAGGCCATATGCTGTACGTACTACTCATTTGCCTAAAAGGGTTGAAACCATCACTAGCTAATCCAAGTCTCACATTCCGAGGATCTTTCGCAAAATCGGGATATCTTTCATCAAATTTTTTCTAAGATTGAGAATCAGCAGGATGTCTAAGAATCCCATCATTAATGCGACCTTCAGCATGCCATTTCATATCAGAAGAAGTTTTCGAAGACATAAACAATCATTGTAGCCTAGGAATCAGAGGAAAGTAACGCAATAATTTGGCAGGCTTCTTTCTCTTACTTCCCTTAGTAGATCCACTGGCTTGATAATCTTGATTTGGTGTTTCTGACCATTTCGAAGAACCACAGACTTCGCAATTCTCCAGACTTTCCTTACCTCTCGTGAAAAGCATACAGTCATTTGGACATGCTACTATCTTCTCATACCCTAGATTGAAAGAATTTAGGAATTTTTTTATTTTAAAGGTGGAGTTTGGAATACAGATTTCTGGAAATGCTTCATTCAACAGTTCAAGTATCATAGTGAAGGACTTAGCAGAATACCCGTTTAAACTTTTAATCTGAAATAGTCTAATAATGAATGAGAATTTAGAGAATTTGGTGCAATCGCGGTACAGTGGAGTACTAGCATCTTCAAGCAACTTAGCAAAGGATTCTTGCTGTTTATTAATTTCAGGGCCGGGGTCAGGCATTTCCTCGTCCACCCCACCACCAATGTGTGACGTTTCTGTTGACTTATTATGAACTTGGGTTGTTGGATTATTGGTGTGGAAAGAAACATTATGAATCCCCAAGGCGTCTTGCACCAAAGCATGCATCTCATTGGGAACACTTAAGTCTTCGTTCACTAAGGGCTCATCTTCATTTTCTAATACAACAGGACAAACAGGAGCTGACGTATGATCCTCTCCATGACAAAACCACCGTGTGTACCCTTGAAGAAAACCATTGACAACCAAATGTGTATGTACTACGTCACATGTCCTCAAATTACAATTTGTAAACCGGAGGCATGGACAAAAAATTAGGTTGGGATCACGGGAATGTCGTTTGGCAAAGATAATAAAATCTTTAATACTATCCTGGTACTCTTTGGATAATCGTGGTTTACTAATCTAACTTCTATCCATTATAACAAAAGCACACAATCTGAAATTAAAATTTGATATATTAAATAATATTAGATTTAAAAGGCATTTTTTATACTTAATTTCACCTTTTTCAAAACCATCCCTAGTTGCAATTAAATAAATGATATAACAATTAACTATAAAATAAAGAAATCTTAGTCCAAAAAATGTATAAAAAACAATTAAATCTCAATATAATCTACTCTATTCACATAACCCTAAACTACCTTTGTGGAAATTATGTCAACCACCTTAGTGGCATTTTATCGAACACCTTGTGTTCGAGTGTAATATCGATTCGACTATAGTCTCCCCTGAATTTGGCTTTCCGTTCAAGGAGATGATGATGGTAAAGGGTATTTGCTGTTGAGAGGAATAGGGCGAATAACGAGGGCGCCGTGCTGTAAATATGATAATAAGAAGATCTAATGACTCATAAACTATTTTGTTCATGGCTACTAATAATCAGTTACTTATCCCAAAATAATAATAATAATAATAATAATCTCTATACCTCAAAACAAATTTTCTCATTTAACCTTAATTAAAGTGGCTCAATGGGGAATGAAAGCTTATCAAACATTTTTCAGTAATAGATGAAACTTGTATAAGATCTTTGTTGTACCAATCTAGACATGACATCTTCCAGTCCATAAATTTAACAAGGATCTCCGTATGTACTTCAATATTATAGTATGCAAACCTTACGATTAGTTGCTTGTAGTTCAAAATATCTCAAATATCTTAATCATAGAGCAGAACCTTACACAAGTAAAAATGTGAACTATCAAAAAACACTGTCAAAAGGTATCCATCATCCCAAATCACCAACTCCAGATTTACATTTAGTCATAGTCTCATAAAACACCCATCCGTAAATACCACAAACAAATTATATTCTCCTCTATTATCATTTGTCAAGCACTTGCTGTACTCAATGATGGACAACAACTAAAAAATGGAAATTTCTTATTTAACTACCTGAGTTTACTCCATACTTGTATGACATCTCAAGCATCTAAAATATAGTCTACAAACTTTTCCTTATTAAAAAAACAAAACAAAACAATCAAAAAAGCTACCCATTCTTGTAAATGCCCGCAATTGAGAGCCAGAGGCAATGTCAAATCCTTACCAAATGTCAAAACACCTAAACCATAGACCAAATGACATATCTAACACAGAATTGGAACCATTAAATGCAATTTCACAAGATAACACATCAATCTAGTAAACCCACTTAATTCCACAGCCAAGATCTCATCTCGCGAGGCGTCAAACATCATTATGCAATCAAAAAGACCTTCATGTTCTAGTTCACAGTATCACAAACACAATATGTCCAACATATTTTGTAATTAACAGTAACGGATGAGAAATAAACGAAGAACTCTTCCATCAGGAACATGTTCTCATGTCATCCCAAGCATCGAAAAAAATGACAACACTACAAGGAATTTGCCATATACCAACGGACACCTAAAGTGACGGATCTCTAAAACTGTGGGTATAGGCATCATATACCTACAGACGTGTAGTAAACTGTGGGTATAGGTATCCTATAGCTTTAGAGCTTTTAAACACTGTGGGTATAGTCCATAATTTATTTTCTCCCTAATTTTTTTATTCCCCCCCTCCAAAAAAATATATTTCATTTATACCTCTAAAACTTCTAAATCCCTCTCTCCCTAAACCCAATCTCTCAATCCTCCTCTTCCCGCTGCCGTCGCCTCCCTCTTCCTGCTGTCGTAGATCTCTCAAAACCCTAGAAATCAAACGATCGATCGAAACTCAGTCGTTGACGAAATTGCGCCATGAGTCGAGGAAGTGGAACCGGATACGATCACCACATCACCATCTTCTCGCCGGAAGGCCGCCTCTTCCAAGTTGGTAAGCATCGCCGCCTCGGGTTTCTAGAAAGATCTTGGCTTCTAGTTGTTGATGCATCGATTTTGGCTTTGATTTGAATAGAGTACGCTTTCAAAGCCATCAAGGCGGCGGGTATCACGTCGATTGGAGTTAGAGGGAAGGATTCGGTGTGCGTTGTTACTCAGAAGAAGGTTCCGGTGAGTAATGTTTGGATTTTTGGTGGTTGTTGAATGGGATTTGCAGTGGGTAGGGTTTTAAAATATGTTTTTTGTGCGTGAAAAATTGTAGGATAAATTGTTGGATCAGACCAGCGTGACGCATTTGTTTCCGATTACGAAGTATCTGGGACTGTTAGCGACAGGGATGACAGGTGAAAGAAAGATTTGATTTTGTTGTTGTTTAACTACTGGTTTCTATAATTGGAGAATTTGGTAAAATGATAGACTTGTGACCATGATGTATGTTCTTGCTATCATTAGATTATATTATGTTTCATAATAGATTGCCCTGTGTGTAGATCATAACTCGTTTATGAGATTGGACTAGATGATAAGCGTGCACTGCACCTGTTTTTTATCTTCATGAGAGATGTCCTATTGAGTAATAAGTGTCATCAAATTCCATGGAGACAAATTGTGCAATACACTTATGAGGTCACGTGATCAATGTCCATGTTGCCACAACTCCAACTTTATAGTTTTAATGTGAAGATGAATTGAATGTTCTTGTTTCTCATCGTATTATATTGTTACTTCAGATAAATATGGTTTAAGTAATCTTGTTATTTAACCTGAATAGACGGAGACAGAATGGAACTTTGTCTAGCGAAGCAAATAACTTTTGGTCTTATCACACTGTATATGTTTCTTCTCAACTCTATATCGTATGTTGTAAATCTACCTAAAAATATGCTTAATGACAAAAGGAGAGAAAATTTATAGATAATCAAAGAGCTACCTTCACTATTGGAGCCATGTGTAATGTTACACCCTAACCCAGACTAGACTACAAATGCCACTAATTTGTATAACTTTGAATAGGTATAGACATTCCTTCTAATACAGTAAAACACGATCAGGGTCATATGGAAAGAAAACCATTTCAGAAATTCTTCTTCAAAGTATTTAATCCTTCTTTGATCCTTATGAGTTGGGTTGCATCGAAGAAAGCTTCAAGATTACTATCCTGAACTGAATGGTGTAAATTCAATAATTCTTAACCCATAAAAGATGAAGGATTTCTTTTATCATTATCTACTTCAAGTGATCTGAAGTATTCGAATTATATATTCATTTATCAACATATCATTAGGCCATAGAACAGTAGGAAATAGTAAGCATTATCGTTGTGTCAGTCTGGTATGTAAATATTTATCTTGAACATGAAAATGGTTCTTCAAAAAATTGAGATAAACATTTGTTGTTAATTGGTCTAGTACTATGGAAAGGTTAAATGGAAATATTGATCTACTTACGTTGAAGCTAACATTTACAAAGGAATATTTATCCAAATGAAACAATTTTAAGTATGCTAGCCCAATGGATCGGAATACTATAGAGATCAGACCCAACTTATAATTTTGGAATGTGTATCTTTAAAATTGTTGCTAACGATTAACTTTAATGAGTTTCACCTGATGCAAGGTCCCTAGTATCTCAAGCATGGAATGAAGCTGCTGAATTTCGTTTCAAATGGGGGTATGAGATGCCTGTTGATGTATTAGCAAAATGGTATGGTGACATTTCGTAGTTGTCAATTTTTCACCCAATGCATTTCATTTTCCTCGTACAATCATCCAACTTTGTGGTAGCAGTATCATCTATTTGTGGATTTAATGAGACAATGTTTAGGTTCACACTTAACACTTTTTTGGAGAAGTGATTTTTTGGGTATGAAGCTGCGTAAAACTGTCCTGTGCCTTTATGTTAAGTGTTTTCAATTTTGGGAAGACTAATGAGGAAAGGATACTCATAATAGTTTCTGATATCAGTATTTTATACAGATCTTTTTTATGTCTTCTGTTTCTTTCGGTGATATGATGACTTAATCATTTATTTCAGGTATAAGATATCATAGTGAAATGTTATGTACAGTTCTATAAATGGTGTGTAGTGGGCTTACAATTTTTGAATATTTCTACAGTGGCTAAGTAGTTCCGAATTTGAATGGCCTACATATGGATTGAGTCGTGTCTTCTTACATGCTTGAAGTCTGTCTCAACTCCATCAATTATGTCCCTTGCTATGGCTACACAACCCAATTTAAACCCTTTTTGAGTTCATTCATTGTTGACCTATGTTTTATCTGGCATTATTATAAGCATAAGTAAAGAATATTTATACCTCTCTTCATTCAAATACCTTGGAAGCCTTTAATGTTGGATTTTGTAGGCGAGACAACAAACACTAGAGGGGGGTGAATAGTGTTAATAAAAAACTGCGGAAATTTTCTTCGGTGCAGTCGACTTGGTTGTGAACCAGTCGACTGATATGACCAAATTTAAGCAAAAACAACAACTCTGTGCAGTCGACTGATAGATGAGACAGGCGACTGAAGACACAATGAAAGTACATCTTATACGAGACTGACCAGTCGACTGATAGTGCAAGGAGTCGACTGTCTAGACAAGTTTTATAGAACTTAAGTAAACAAAAGTAAATGCAAGATCAAGACAACCAATCACAGAGTACACAAGATATATCCTGGTTCGGTCCTCCCGACCTACATCCAGTCCCCAAGCAACCCATTTGAGATTTCCACTATTCTTGAAAAAACAAGTTTAAAAGAATACCCTACGGCGTTAAGACAACAACCTTGTCTAACCCGTAGTCCTTTCTCTCAACCAGAGAAAGCAGACCCACTCTACTACCAAAAGTGAAACAAACTGACTCTACAACCTAGAGTCTAAACCACTCTCCAACCGAGAGCAAAAGAAACAAGAAAAACTTTACAGTCAACCTATAGCCTTGTTGGTGTATTGTGTTGTTGCACGTGGCTAAAACAAGGTCGACTTCTATACCCAGTCCAGAACGAAATCGTTGTTATACTGGACTGAGTATAGAGAACCACAGAGGATTTAAACTTGCAAGCTTTTTCTCACTTTTCACTTAAAAATTTCTCAAAGAATGCTCGGATCTTAGAAAGTATTTTTTTTGTAAAAACTTTTCAGTGAGATCTGAACTCTATTTATAGAGTGAGATCTCCTGGACGTTGGGGGACAGTTATTCCAACTGTCAACCAACGGATCTTATAGCTTTTGATTTTGAAAAATCAATTTTGAAAACAGAAAACGGTCAAAAGCACTCGAACAGTCGACTGGGTTGCCATATGAGTCGACTGGTCAGAGTTTGAATAAATTTAAACAGTTTTGTACTGTCAGTCGACTGCCAGAGGTATCAGTCGACTGGTACTCAACAGTTAAATTATATCAAACTGTTTTGACTCTTTTGTTGTTTTTGAAAAACACACATTTATGAAATAGTGAGTGTATGTGTGTGTGACAAGGCTTTACAATCAGACTAAGACTCAAACAAAAGTAAAAATACAATGTTTACAAGACACAACAATTTGACACATTTGAGCTTGAAGTCTTGAGTCTTGAATCTTGAGTCTTGAGTCTTTGAGTGAAGCTTTAACCATTGTCTTTTATCTGAAGCTTTTATGCTTGATCATTTGTTCAGCTGTATAGAAGTAAGTCCTTTGTGTATAGCACCTGTAAGTTTAGCATAGATACATGTGTAGTGTGTTGTGATCATCAAAATCAAGAATCAATATTCTCCCCCTTTTTGATGATGACAACACAATAGCTGATAATAACAGATAATATACAAGCATAGTAATGATATGCTCCCTCTATTAAAAACACATCATGCATTCATAAAAATGTATCATAGAGTATGTATCAGTCGACTTTAACAATAGAGTATGTATCAGTCGACTTTAACAATAGATCAGGCGACTGATCAGACAAAAATAAACATACATAATAAAATCACAGATGCAGTAATATCAGTCGACTGATAGACTTTGAGCCAGTCGACTGACCAGAGAAATACTTCAATACACAGAAATATAATCAAACACAGTAAACACATACATACATCATTTGAATAAGAGGATATCTCTCCCCCTTTGTCATCAACAAAAGCACAAAATAATCAGTTTTTTGCATTACAAAAACATAGAAATAAACTAAGAAATGTTCTCATACATAAATAAGTTCATTAAGACAAAATAAAATTGAAAATTACATAATAGCTAAAAATAAAAGTCTTCAATTGTCCTCGTCTGAATCTTCATCAACAGCATGAGAAGGAGGTGGAAATTGGGAAGAGAAAAGATCAGTTAGATGATCAAGTTTGGAATCAAGGGTGAGAATCTGAGAATCAACAGTCTGTGAATGTTTCATAAGATAATTTACACATTCATAGAGAGTAGCTGGATCCTCATAGTTAGCTTGAGGAAGGGATGAACTAGAAGAGGCAGAGGGTCTAGAAGGTCTAGAAGTAGATGCCAAAGGAACTTGAGAGAGTGGAGGAGACCTAGGGGTTGTTCTAGGAGGAGGATCAAGAAGCTTCATACGTGCTAAACTGGCACGATCAAAACACTCATAGTGCGTAACGACATTGGTCTTGGAATCGAGATCACTACCGAAAGCTTCAAAGACACGAGTGAGAAGCCCTCCGAAAGGTAAGAAGTGGGCGTGGTTTTGTTCAAATTTTGAAAAGATGACACGACTCCAATTTATAGCAATTTTACCAAATATTGCATAAACAGCTTTTTGTAATTCCAGAGAGTACTGGTCATAACTTCCTCTTTTGGGAAGGATGTTATAGGCTAGTATTCTGGCTACAAGCTTAGCAATAGGAGTAATATTTTTGCTAGTCATTGGAGGTCCTTGATTAGGCAAAAATATTTTAGATAAGATAGATGCATCATCAAGGATAATATCACTTAGATCTAATCCTCCGTCATCATTACCCATTATGAGATTGATTCTCTCGGGTGTTAGTGTCATTTTAACATTTTTAACAGATGAGCGGATAACTACATCCCCATCTTTCTTTTGTACAACCCTCATATTAGTGTAAAACAAATAAATGAGTTGGGGATAATAGTTAGGTTGATTAACTAAGGATAGATATTCATAAAGGCTACTATTTTGAAATAGAGGAACAAGATTAAATGGATCAAGATCATCAAAATTAACATATCTCCCGGGGAAGATGACAATGGTACACATAATGTACCATCGTTCAAGAAGATCGGGACTCAATAGAAATTGAGAATAATCTGAAGAAGAGCTACCCTCATGAGATCTCTTAGATCGTTTAGGTGCCATTGGAAAGAAGTGAGAGAAGGATTTTACCAAAAAAATTGGAGAGAAAAACAGACAGCAGTCGATCAAACACCAGGGCAGCAGTCGACTTCTTCTTCTTCTCTGGCTTAGGGTTTCAGATTTGGGGTAAAAGTAAAAGATGGAAGATGAAGGCTGTGAAGAAGGGGGCGGTGAAAAAAGGTTTTTAACCAAAGATGGACGGCTGAGATGGAGAGATAGAGATCGATGGCTGAGATTGAGGTCACGGGTAAAAAAGTTAAGAGATTTGTATCTCAAAAGCTGCGATGAATAGTCGCTGAAGACATTTGAACTCGCGACAGTCGACTGGTAGGGTATATCAGTCGACTTAGTCGAGACAAGACTAAATTTTTATATCTGCTGATCAGTCGACTGGTATAAGGACCAGGCAACTGGTCAGAGAACAAAATAGGTATGTTTTAGAATATAGTACAGTCGACTTACTCAAAACACAGTCGACTTAACAGAAACAATTTTCAACAAATATCAATAAAATCACATATTCCTAGTTCTCTCCTTAAGTTAATGAAAATATCTTCTTTAAGGGGTTTGGTAAATATGTCTGCTACTTGTTTATCAGTAGAAATAAAGTCTAAAGATATATCTCCTTTTAAAACATGATCACGTAGAAAATGATGTCGAATATCAATATGTTTCGTACGTGAATGTTGAATCGGATTTTTAGATAGATTAATTGCACTGGTATTATCACACATAATTGAAGGTTTTTCACATGAAATACCATAATCTAATAAAGTTTGTTTCATCCACAAGATTTGTGCACATGCCAAACTTGCAGCGATATACTCAGCTTCTGTGGTTGATAGGGATATGGAATTTTGCTTTTTACTGCACCAAGAGACTAAGGAATGTCCCAAAAAGTGACATGTACCACTAGTGCTCTTGCGATCAGTTTTGCTTCCAACAAAATCAGCATCGCTATATGACGGAAGTTGAAAATTATCGGTGCGTGGATAAAATAAACCATATTCAGATGTGCCTTTAATATATCTTAAAATTCGTTTCACTGCTTTTAAATGAGACTCTTTAGGACTAGATTGATATCTAGCACATAAACATACGCTGAACATAATATCTGGTCTACTTGCAGTAATATATAAGAGTGAACCAATCATACCTCGATAGAGTTTTTGATCACACTCTTACCTAATATATCTTTGTCAAGAGTAATAGTAGTAGCCATAGGTGTGGATTTACTACTAGTACTATCCATGTTAAAACGTTTGAGTAATTCCTTTGCATATTTTCCTTGATTGATAAATATGCCACTTGAGGACTGTTTAATTTGAAGTCCAAGGAAATAATTGAGTTCACCCATGTGACTCATCTCAAATTCGTTTTTCATGGTATTAGCAAACTCTTGACATATATTATTATTAGTAGAACCAAAAATTATATCATCAACATATATTTGTATGATTAAGATATCATTCTTAACTCTTTTGATAAATAATGTAGTGTCTACTTTACCTATTTCAAATCCTGTTTTTAAAAGAAAAGTTTTCAAACGATCAAACCAAGCACGAGGTGCTTGTTTAAGACCGTATAAAGCCTTTTTCAATTTATAAATATGATCTGGAAATTGTTCATGTTCAAAACCTGGTGGTTGTTTAACATAAACATTTTCTTTAATAAACCCATTAAGGAAAGCACTTTTAACATCCATTTGATAAAGTATAAAATTCATGAAACAAGCAAAAGATAATAAAATACGAATAGATTCTAGTCTAGCAACAGGAGCATATGTTTCATCAAAATCTATACCTTCTTCTTGATTATATCCTTGAGCAACTAATCTAGCCTTGTTCCTAACAACTTGTCCTGATTCATCTAACTTATTTTTAAATACCCATTTGGTACCAATAATAGTCTGATCAGGAGGTCGTGGAACTAAATCTCATACATCATTCCTTATAAATTGGTTTAGTTCATCTTGCATGGCATTCATCCAATATTCATTCTCACAAGCTTCTTGTATATTTTTCGGTTCAAAATCCGACAAGAATGCTGTATGAGAAATCATATTAACATGTGAACGTGTCTGAATATCATGGGAGATGTCACCAATTATTAAGTCATGAGGATGATCTTTAACTTCAACAAATAATTTTGGTAAAGTTGAAGATATCACAATAGGATCAGTCGACTTGACAGGTTCTTCAGTCGACTGCTTCACTTCAGTCGACTGGAAGTCCTTATCAGTCGACTTATCAGTCAGATTAGTTTGTTCTAAAGATTTAATCACATTATCTAAAGGTGATGAATCAATTTCATCATCTTTATTTAAAGTTGATGAAGGCAGAGATTCATCGAATGTAACATGCATTGATTCTTCAATAGTCATTGTAGACTTATTGAAAATTCTATATGCTTTACTCCTATTTGAGTATCCTAAAAAGATACCCTCATTAGATCTAGGATCAAATTTGTCTAGATTATCTTTTGTGTTTAGAATAAAACACTTACAACCAAATGTCTTAAAGTAAGAGACTTTAGGAATTTTGTTAAAAAACAACTCATAACAAGTCTTCTTTAGCTTAGGTCTTATAAGAATCCTATTTAAAACATAACAAGCTGTAGCAACAGCTTCAGCCCAAAAGTGTTTTGGTAAATTGCTTTCAACAAGCATGGTACGTGCGCATTCTTGCAAAGTCCTATTCTTCCCTTCAACCACTCCATTTTGTGTTGAAGCTCTAGGAAATGTAAATGAATGTGTTATACCATTCTTGTTGCAATATTCTGTAAATGTCTCATTCTCAAATTCTCCACCATGATCACTTCTAATAGTGACTATGGTTAGAGATCTTTGATTCTGAATACGTTTACAAAAATGTGCAAATTCATCAAAAGCATCATTTTTATGTTTTAAAAAGAATGTCCAAGTGAATCTTGAAAAATCATCTACTAAAACAAATACATATGTACTTTTATTTAAAGAAGCAACTCTAGCAGGGCCAAATAAATCCATATGGATTAATTCGAGCGGTCTACTAGTAGAAATTACTTCTTTTGTTTTAAAAGTGGATTTGATTTGTTTTCCTAGTTGACATGCATCACATAACTTATCCTTTTTAAAGGATAGTTTTGGCAGTCCCTTAATTAGGTTATATTTAGATAATTTTGAGAGATTTTTCATGTTCACATGTCCAAATCTTCTATGCCATAGCCAAGATTCATTGTTAGAGGCTATTAAACAAAAATCATTTGAAAATTCAATTGCATTTAAACACAATTCATAAATATTATTTTTACGAAAACCTTGAAAAATAACATTTTGCATAGTAGAATCATAAATCAAACATGCATCTTTTTCAAAAACTATTTTATACCCTTTATCACATAATTGACTAATGCTTAAAAGATTATGCTTTAAACCACTAACTAATAATACATTTTCTATGGTTGGGTTAGAAATTTTACCGACCATACCAATTCCTATGACTTTGCCTTTGTTGTTATCTCCAAAGGTGACAGTTCCTCCATCTATGCTTTGAATGGTGGATAGCTGGTTGGCATGTCCTGTCATATGTTTTGAACACCCGCTGTCTAGTATCCAGCGTTCTTTCTTGGGTACCTAATAAAAATTTAAGGTAAATATGGTACCCTTTTTATTGGGTCCAAAACACATTAGTTTTGGAGAAACCAAACCCATGAAGAGTTTGATCTTCCTCCATAAGCAGGAATATAATTAATAGAATTACACACAGTTAATACATATGAAGTAATATACGCAATTCTATCATTCTGATTTAAGCTGACTGGAACCCATACAAACTTGTTCTGTCCAGTCGACTTAATAGTGTCCTTCAGTCGACTGCTAGTGTGAGTCAGTCGACTTGATGGGACACTAGGTCGACTTATATGAGGTTTTGATCTTGTTGAATAAGATTCAATTCCTCTGGACAGACGACTGGTAGATTGGTTCAGTCGACTTAACAGAACATTAGGCTTGCTTTTATCACTAACATTTACAACCTTAGGCTTTTCAAAAAATTCATACAACTTGTGTGTAACACTAGAAATAGATGCTGATTTATCTCTACTAGTGTTTTTAGCAGGAGATTCTTTTACAGAAGAATTTTTAAAACCAAGACCATATTTTTGACTAGATTTTACTTGATGATGAAGGACATCATTTAAATTCTCTTTGCCTTTGTTAAACTTAGATACGTTCTTTGATATCTCTTCATAATTCTTTTTGAGAGTTTCAAGATCAGTATCTAAATTTGCAATGCGAGAATTTAAAGATTTCACTTCCTTATCAAGGTTAAGATTTTCTTGAGAAAGTGTTTGATTAACTTTCTCTAGACTCTTAACTCTAATCTTTTCTTTTTTCAATTCTTGAAATATTTCATTAAAGGCATCAAGTAAATCTTCTGATTCATAGTCATTACTTACATGATCTTGTGAAGCCATGAAGCACATGTTTGCCACTTCATTGTTTTCATCCGTTTCTTCTTCGGAAGACGAATCATTATCATCCCATGTAGCTTGATAGGCCTTCTTGTTCTTGACAAACTTATTCTTTGAATATTTGTCCTTTTTGAAGTTGGATGTTTTTCCTTTGTTCTTTGCATTTTCAAGGGGACAATCCTTCTTCATGTGTCCTGTTTTATTGCACCTGAAACATGTAGGAGGGTCATTAGAATCTCTATTTTTAGAATTAAACTTACCCTTCTTTAAGAATTTTTTGAATCTTCGAGTGAACATTGCTATCGCCTCTTCATCTTCTTCCTCATCTTCTGAGTCTGTCATGGCTTTAAAAGCCAATAATTTCTTCTTTGCTTGGTGTGATTCTGTATCCTTCTTTCGATCTTCAAGTTGGACCTCGTATGCCATGAGATTGCCCACAAGATTCTCAAGAGAAAGTTGTGACAAGTCATTTGCTTCCTCTATTGCCGTGGTCTTCTTTTCCCATTCTGGAGTGAGTGCACGTAGGACTTTTCTAACCATCTCTGCTTGAGAGTAAATCTTTCCAAGTGCCACAAGAGAGTTTGTGATATCAGTAAATCTGGTGATCATCTCGGATACGGTTTCATTGTCCTTCATTCTGAACATCTCAAACTTGTGCACAAGAACAGAAATTTTAGACTCCTTAACTTTATTTGTCCCTTCATGTGTTACCTCGAGTGTATGCCAGATTTGATGTGCAGTTGTAGCATTGGATACACGGTTGAATTCTTCCTTTGTGAGTGCACAAAATAAAGCATTCATTGCTTTGGCATTGTTCATCGTTTGGTTCTTTTGATCATCATTCCATTGTGCATATGGAATAGTAGGAGCAGTGTATTCCGTCTCTGTCATTTGCCATATCTCGTAGTTGATTGATTGGAGGTAGATTCTCATTCGGCACTTCCAATAATTATAGTTAGTTCCATCGAATAGCGGTGGCCGTTGTGTAGATTGGCCTTCATGGTACTGATTTGTATTTGAAGTAGTTGCCATAGCCTGTAACCTCGCTCTGATACCAAGTGTTGGATCCTGTAGGCGAGACAACAAACACTAGAGGGGGGTGAATAGTGTTAATAAAAAACTGTGGAAATTTTCTTCGGTGCAGTCGACTTGGTTGTGAACCAGTCGACTGATATGACCAAATTTAAGCAAAAACAACAACTCTGTGCAGTCGACTTATAGATGAGACAGGCGACTGAAGACACAATGAAAGTACAACTTATACGAGACTGACCAGTCGACTGATAGTGCAACGAGTCGACTGTCCAGACAAGTTTTACAGAACTTAAGTAAACAAAAGTAAATGCAAGATCAAGACAACCAATCACAGAGTACACAAGATATATCCTGGTTCGGTCCTCCTGACCTACATCCAGTCCCCAAGAAACCCACTTGAGATTTCCACTATTCTTGAAAAAACAAGTTTACAAGAATACCCTACGGCGTTAAGACAACAACCTTGTCTAACCCGTAGTCCTTTCTCTCAACCAGAGAAAGCAGACCCACTTTACTACCAAGAGTGAAACAAACCGACTCTACAACCTAGAGTCTAAACCACTCTCCAACCGAGAGCAAAAGAAACAAGAAAAACTTTACAGTCAACCTATAGCCTTGTTGGTGTATTGTGTTGTTGCACGTGGCTAAAACAAGGTTGACTTCTATACCCAGTCCAGAACGAAATCGTTGTTATACTGGACTGAGTGTAGAGAACCACAGAGGATTTAAACTTGCAAGCTTTTTCTCACTTTTCACTTAAAAATTTCTCAAAGAATGCTCGGATCTTAGAAAGTATTTTTTTTGTAAAAACTTTTCAGTGAGATCTGAACTCTATTTATAGAGTGAGATCTCCTGGACATTGGGGGACAGTTATTCCAACTGTCAACCAACGGATCTTATAGCTTTTGATTTTGAAAAATCAATTTTGAAAACAGAAAACGGTCAAAAGCACTCGAACAGTCGACTGGGTTGCCATATGAGTCGGCTGGTCAGAGTTTGAATAAATTTAAACAGTTTTGTACTGTCAGTCGACTGCCAGAGGTATCAGTCGACTGGTACTCAACAGTTAAATTATATCAAACTGTTTTGACTCTTTTGTTGTTTTTGAAAAACACACATTAATGAAATAGTGAGTGTATGTGTGTGTGACAAGGCTTTACAATCAGACTAAGACTCAAACAAAAGTAAAAATACAATGTTTACAAGACACAACAATTTGACACATTTGAGCTTGAAGTCTTGAGTCTTGAATCTTGAGTCTTGAGTCTTTGAGTGAAGCTTTAACCATTGTCTTTTATCTGGAGCTTTTATGCTTGATCATTTGTTCAGCTGTATAGAAGTAAGTCCTTTGTGTATAGCACCTGTAAGTTTAGCATAGATACATGTGCAGTGTGTTGTGATCATCAAAATCAAGAATCAACATTTAACTTCTTGACACTGAGCTTATTCATACAAAATTCAACTCCATTCACCCAATCAATAGTCTATTTAGGGATTCATAAATTTGTATGACTTGGGACATGTAGGCGTCTGTAAGGCATAACACTTCTAGTTCCAGTTAGGACCCAAACAACCTATAAATCCTAAAGCGCTCCTTTATTTGCTGTTTTATCTCACTGTTACATTGTTTAAAATATCAAGTATTTTACTCACTTGACATTGCTTAAAATATCTCAATCCTTCTCCTTCTAGATGTTTAAAGGAAAATCACATGCATCATTTATTCTTCTAATATTTTCAGGATAGCAGACAAATCACAGATATACACTCAGCATGCCTACATGAGACCTCTAGGAGTAGGTCAGTTGCTTGCATGCTGTGCTGGGCAATTCTAAATATGTGATTCAGGTTTAACCCTACTTATTTTAGTTGTCCTGGTTTGTATGTTCCCTGCTCATTTTATAACAATAAGTATCACTGGCTATTTAACTTTAGTTTAATATGTGCTAGATATGAAAACTGTATTTCCAGCCTCTCTTACATTTATTATGTTGTTCTTTCTGATATTCATAGTTTTTATTTATCTAAATTTGCATTTAAAGTTGTTATATTTATTACATCAGAATAGTATAAAGGAATAAGATCATCAATCAAGATTTTGACATGCTTTAAAATATTTTCTGGACTTGAAAGAAGCTTCTTTTCTTATTGGGCTTGAAAGAAACAGGTCTGTTCACCCTTAGCTCACTATCATAGACTTGCACAGATTTCGTTTCAAAACATGTTCACTTGTTGATCATTTAACAATTATATAGGTTTTTGCTTTTCAAACAGCGATGTAGTTGAGATGGCTAGTTATGCACCACTTTTCGTCAATTCCAATGATCGGGGGTACCTATTTTTCTTCCTCGTTATTCTTTTTGATATGCGCTCTTGTGCTCGCTTTTCTACAATCAATGTAGATTGTACATACCATCCACCTTGAGGTTCTTTTTAAAGTCTGGCAGTAGAAAACAGATATTCATAGTCTTAACGTTGACAATTACCTCAGTTATCATCCCATTATTCCCAAAAATTTTGGAACATGTTTTGGCATTTGATAGTTGTTTTTGTGATTCAGGTTTAACCCTGATGCCATAGTTTTCAAGTCATGGCAGACTTACGGAACTCCCAGGTACTGGATGCAGCATTTTTTCAAGGATTCAGGTGGTGCTATAATCTATCCTGCTAATCTTCAAGCAAGTCCCTCCACCTCGCTGATTGCATCTACAATCACTTGGCTGAGCCCAGAAAGCAACAGCACTTATCTAAAAATAAAGGTTCCCACTTTCTTATACTTCATGGTCATTAAATATTTCCAGTACAACTTTTGAGTACTATTTGATACTTTTGATTACTACTCCAACTTTGCTCAGCTGATTAATTAAACTTGATTTAGCAAAGTTTGATGGATGACAAACTATGGTCATGTTCGCATGGCAGTAAGGACTTACTTTTTCAGTAGGTTCTTCAGCTCACATACTTTCAGTATGTTTTCTTGATTAGTAATCTTGATTAGTAATGTGATGTCTTTAATTTACAGGACAATGAACAGTGATAATCAAGGATGCACTACTCTGCTTTGAGATTAGAGTCTGATTGATTCATTTTTTTTGTGTGTGGCTAAATACACTATTGTCCTGATAGGAAGGAATGAGAAGATGTAATAAGCTGTAAATTTGGCATTTTTTGTTTGTGTCAAAGTTTTAGTTGATCGAACAGTATTAGAATGTAACAAGCTGTAAATTTGATTACCTGTATGAAACAATATCCCAATATTTCCAATTCTGAGTTGATTACTGTAATGGTTATGAATCTGTGATTAACATGATCGATGTTGATCTCTTGTAATGATTATATCTGATGATGAAGAACTAAACAAACACAATAATGAGGCTGGAACATCTCAATCAGCCTAAAATACATAAAAAGAACTATACCACGGAATAAACACGGTGGGTATATATTCAAAAAATTGGATGCGAAAACCATCACTAAAACATGCGAAATCGCTAAAACATATAGCAATGGAGTTTCAACCGTGGGTATAGGAAAGCAAAAGGTGTCTTTAAAACCTATACCAACGGATACGAAACCGTGGGTATAACACCGAGGTTTTGTCCAACGAGTGAAAAAATCGTCACTATAGGCTATAGTGACGGCATTTTGCCGTGGGTATAGCTAATTAAAAACGACGGAAAAATATGTCCGTTGGTATAGGTTTTACGGGCTATACCTACGGTTTTTTGCCTTTTACCCATGGATTTTTGCTGTCACTATATGTCAAATTCCTTGTAGTGCAAGAATAAAGCATTATACCACTCAATGTCGGAATTTGTTGACGGTGGGGGGACTGGGGAGGACTCAGGCCAGTGACGATGGAGGCTACGGAGACGGCGACGGTGGGGCCTACGGAGATGGCGACTTTTCGAAGGAAACTCGATCCAAAGTTTTGGGGGGGTGAGAGAGAGAGAGTCTGAACTTGTGTTAAAGAGACGGAGGATTTGTCGGAGATCTCAAAACCATACTCCGATGGCGGAGGATTTGTCTCGAAAATCGACGAAGAGAAGGAGAGAGAATGAAGGCGGCGCGTGCGAAAAATTAGGGCTGGGGAAAAAAGCGAGCAAAATGTTAGGGTTCGCGGGGGATTTATCCCAGTTAATTCACCGGTATTTTTAATAACCAACGCCGGTGAATGGGAGAAGATTTGTTTGGTATATTTTAGCTGCCTATTTGCCGGCGTTTTTTATTAAAACGCTGGTGAATATTATCCTTCATCGGAATTTGTATAAAAAACGCTAGTGAATATCATAATTCCCCGGTGTTTTATAGAGGTCGCCGGCGTATAACCATCCAATGTGACGCTCCATTCCTGGTCTCTTCCTACTGATGAACACAAGATTATTCACATTTTAGAGCATTAATCTTAATATAATTGCGCATGTAAAAGCTCTATATGTGGATTTAACTCTTATTTTCTGTTTTCAATAGGAAATAACCAAAAGCAGCAAAACGAAGCAGATTCCAGACGAATACAGACTGAGAAATAATATACAGGGAACTGCAGAAGCAACAGTCGACTGGCTCTTCAGCAGTCGACTAGATAGAGAGTTTGCTAAGCTTCGGTACAGTCGACTTCCCCAAACACCAGTCGACTTGACCGAGAAATCGTGAAGCCACAGATGTCTCAGAGACCAGTCGACTTATATTCAAGGCAGTCGACTGGTACGCGGCGGAGTAAACAGATAAGATATTCGAAGATTCATCCAAATCTAATTTCAAATCTATCTGAATCCAGATTTATGCAAATCAAATCTAGAGACTGGGGATTTCCAAGAGCACGTGGTTAACAGATAAGGAAGGAAAGAAGAAAAGAGAAAGAAATAAATCATCAAATCAAACAAAGAAGGATTTTCCTGAAAAAGTGCAAAACCCTAATTCTCAGCCGTGTTCTATAAATATCAGAAAAGAGTCATCAACAGGGCTCTCTCTCGGTTGGCACTCTTCCAGACATTCCAAAACGACTGAATCACAAGAGTTTCTGAGCGTTCAAGTCATCAACAAGGGTATCATTCTATCAGCATCAAGGAAGGAGAGAGGAGATCGAGTATTTGAAGGCAGCCGACTGTGTGACAGCCAGTCGACCTTATTGCCGGACTTCATTAGTTTATTTCTTCTCCTTCTATTCTTTTATGTTGACTATGTATTCAAACTTGTTGATTAATAAAAGTATTATTATGTGGAACTAAATTCTATAGTTGGGTAGATTGAAGCCGTAGTGATGTAGTGCTATATTCTTCTGAATTCTTCTATTTTACTTATTGATTGAATCCGTTTGTATTGGTATAGATTGATAGTAATCAAACTGGTTCTCAAAGCTCTGAGAGCAGTCGACTGAGGTGAGAGCCAGTCGACTGACAAACAGAGCTTGAGAATATCAAGTTTGCATTACCATTTATCTGAATCTGTTATATGAGCATATTGAGACGACCCGTATCTCGTGCCCGTAAATTGTAACAAAGGAATCTTTAGGGGTTCCTGGTTCAATCAACTTAAGGGATCTAGATCTGATACCAATTTCTAGAACCTTGAGTGTTTGTTCGTTTCCACTGATCTTATGTTTTCTTTAAGTGCAACTTAGTAGATACCATGCTAAACACTTAATGAAAGAAACGAATTAGAGTAGATACCATGCCTAATTCTTGGCTTAGGGAAACAGTATTTTAAGGAGTAGATACCATGCCCTTGAAAGGAACAAACATGAGTAATAAGAAGAAGTTCAGAAGGTGACTTAGCATTACTGACTATTGGTGGAGATCTAAACCCAACTACTTCATACATATTTGTGATTCAACACTCCTTCATTCAGTTTTAAATCTTTTTATTTCTTTTAGACTTTCAAAACAACTCTTTATGATTTTTATTCTTTTTATTGATTAGTAAGTTAAAGTCTACAATCTCTGTGGGATCGACCCTTGCTATTGCTACGCTTTGTCGAACGATTCGTGCACTTGCGAGGTTTTTATAATTTGTATCTAGTTTAGTCTATTTATTTAGGGAACTAGATTTGTACAACAAGTTTTTGGCGCCGTTGCCGGGGATTGTCTAGTATTTTAACTTACAGATCAGTAGGAAGTTTTTATTTTCTTTCTATTAGTTTATTAATAAGTTTTTCTTTTAGGTTACAGGATTTTGGTGGATGCACGGAAGGAGATCACTTCGTCCAGAGCTACTACCAATTGACGCAGAAACAGAACGCACTTTGCACAGATTAGGTCGACTGATTTCGACCAACCAGTCGACTGCTGCACGAACCCAGTCGACTGCTCAGAGACCTCAGTCACAAGAAATCATGGCAGAAGAAATACCCAATCGCATACCAATGCAGGATAAATTTACGCCTAAGAACATTGAACAACCCTCCTACATTGCATATCAACCCCATGTCACCGGGTGATGTGTCGAATTTATATACAAATATTTGTAGTCATTTACCAATAAAAATGGCTTGTTTTCGCTGATATTGTCTATAATTCATCTTATTTCTATATGATTTCATTTAATTAATAATTTTTGAAGAAATAATATTTTTGAGGCAAAAAGTAAAGAATTGTGGAAAAAATCAACAAACAAAGTGAAATAATTGATTTATCGATTTTATTGTTTTGTTGACTTAAAAGTGCGACAAATAATGTTTAAAAGGATTTTTTATACGCTAATATAATTTTTAGTTAGTTTAATTAATTTTAAACTAATAAATTTATTGTATTTAAAAATCCTAATTTCGGGTATTATTTTGTATATGCAGAAGCACGTGGTGAGCAGAAAAGGCAGAAAAGAAGGAAAGAGAAACAAATAAAATTCTGCATTATGAAAGGAATGAAATAAAGAAAGTGGGTGGACTTTTCTGCAAAAAGTGCAAACCCTAACTCCTTCCCGTTCTCTATATATACAAAGCAAAGAAGAGAGAAGAAAGTTAGGAGGTGATGGATGATATAATTAAAGAAAATAAAAATTAAATAAAGAAGTTAAATAAGAGCTCTCTCTCTCTCTCTGTGATTGACTCGGCGGGTCCCAGGCGGAAGACTAAGCAGAAGAAGACGAAACCAATAGTCGGCTGACGTGGCGTTGGTTTCAGCTGTTGATCTGGGCTGCAGTTCGAAACGAAACAGTGAGAGAGAGAGGAAGACGCGACGCTGCACAGGATCGCTGACGTGGCGATTGGACTTGCTGACCCGGCGCAGCTCTGGTGAAGAGACGGCGCTGTGCTGGTTCGAGACAGCGGTGACGTGGACTGCGGTGATTTGACCGGTGCAGTTTCCAATGCGATCTGACGTGGCACCTCTTGTTTTGGGACACGCGGCCCGACAACGGCAGTGTGACAGACTGATATGTTGATTTGACGGCGCGTGACAGCAACACTTTTAGCTCCGACTTTTGAGACAGAAAAGTGGTTTGACTTAAATTTTGTATTCTTTTATCTTTTCTTCTCTAATTTTTACGATGCAATCCCAAATAAATATGAACTGAATTTATTGTTCTAGAGGCTAAGGTGTAGCCGAGTTTTGTAGAACACAAATTTTAATTCCTTATTATCATTCTATTTTTCTTGGTTGTGTTTTAATTTTTATTATTTATGCGTACAATATGGTGGATAGACATTTGTATGACTTTTCAAATCATGAAGAGACCGAATAGGTTATTTGTGATTAATAAAAATTAAGACCGTATATTGGAGGACGTGATCGTTAAGAAATCCAATTTCTCAATTAATAATTTGGTGGATAGACGGATGATTAATTGAGAATAATTTTTAGACTACGTTGATAGAGTGGTTAATATCTTTAGGATTTTGGTCGACAATTGGGAAAGATAATATTTTTATTTATAAGGAATAATAATTTGTGTGTGTGATAAACGAGGTGAACCAAGAGCCCTAGAACTAATTTTACCATTAAACAAATTATAAGAGCTTCATCGTTTCACAGCCCTCTCCCTCTTCACCAATTTAGTTATATTTAATTAGATTAGAGTAATTTAGTTATTTTATCCTTAATTAAATTCGATCTTCCAAACAGTGATTCATCTAGCGATATCGGTACTCAGTAAAATATCTAGTCCCTGTGGGTTCGACACTCTACTCATCTATCTATATTACTTGTGCGATTTTGTACACTTGCAAATATCAACATCAAGTTTTTGGCGCCGTTGCCGGGGACTAGTTATTCTTTTATTGATATGGGAAAATTGCTAGATTATTGCTAATTTGGATTTTTTGTAATTATTTTTATTTTATTATCATTTTACATCTTTATTTTCCTTTGACTAACTTTTACTTTTTTATTTTATTTTAGTTTTGTTTTCAGTTTTTCTATTTTTTTTCTTCTTTTTTTCTTTTTCGATACTTACATTTCAGGACATACAGTGCGTTATCATGGCGAACGATGAAAATAGGCCTTTGAGAGACTATGCTATGCCCTCAATTTATGAGTCAAGTATAAAGAAGCCGGTTATTGAAGCTAACAATTTTAAAATTAAACCGGCGATGATTCTTTTGATTCAACAGACTGTTCAATTTTGGGGACTACCACACGAAGATCCTTATGCTCACATTTCAAATTTTCTAGAAATTTGTGACACTTTCAAATATAATGGAGTATCAGATGATGCGATTAGACTAAGACTCTTTTCTTTTTCCCTACGAGATAAAGCGAAGGCTTGGCTACATTATCTACCACCCGGTAGTATTACTACTTGGGAGGGACTTGCACAAAAATTCCTAGTCAAGTATTTTCCACCAGCAAAGACCGCAAAGCTAAGAAATGATATTTGCACATTTACTCAATTTGAGACCGAGTCTTTGTATGATGCATGGAAAAGGTTTAAAGAGTTATTGAGAAAGTGTCCTAATCATGAACTACCAAAATGGCTGCAAATGCAAACATTCTATAATGGTTTGAGAGTTACACATAGATCTATGGTTGACGCAGCAGCTGGTGATGCACTGATGAGCAAAACTTACCAAGCAGTCTATGATCTTTTAGAGGAGATGGCATCAAATCATTACCAGTGGTCTTCAGAGAGAGCAATGCCAAGAAAAGTGGCTGGAATTTTTGAACTTGATCATTTTTCTACTTTAAATACAAAAAATGATATTTTATATAAACAAGTAGAAAATATGAATTTTAATGTTATGCAATCTAATATGATTTGTGATCTTGGTGCAGGAAATCATTCAAGTTCAGATTGTCAAGTGGGGAACCCTTTTGCTCCATCAAATGCCGAATATGAAAATTTTGTGTCAAACTTTCAAATGCAAAACAATCATTATGCAAACACATACAATCAAGGATGGAGAAACACCCCAAATTATCCATGGGACAACAATCAAGGAGCAGTTATACAACCTCAACATTTTTCACATCAAAATTTTCCACAGCCAGAAAAGAAGCCGACATTAGAAGAGGTGTTCATGCAATACATACAAAAGACAGATTCGACAATTCAAAATATTGCAAATTCAACTTCGGCTTCAATTCGCAATCTTGAGGTAAAAATTAGTCAAATTTCAAATATTTTTAATGGAAAAACTGCAGGAACATTGCAAAGCAACACAGTTGT
Organism: Hemerocallis citrina; assembly: GCA_017893485.1. Classification (NCBI taxonomy): domain Eukaryota; kingdom Viridiplantae; phylum Streptophyta; class Magnoliopsida; order Asparagales; family Asphodelaceae; genus Hemerocallis; species Hemerocallis citrina. Next base: position 133,003,418 of record CM030362.1, read on the forward strand.
CAATCCCAATGAGCATGTCGAGGCTATAACACTAGGAAGTGGGAGGACAATTGAGCAACCACAAGAAGAAAATGGTGATGTGGTTGAAAAGCAAAGTGAGATTGAACAAATTGTGGAGGAACAAATTCAGCATGAGCAAGTAATGTATGATGTTTGTAATTCTATAAATTTTCCTCCCGAAGAACAGTCATCTTTCCAAGTAAGTAAAATTGATTTAATTGTGGGCGAGGAACATAAGGCTAAATTTGAAAAATCACCAATTGAAGTATGTCCAACAAATTTAACAACTTTTGAAACCGTTAAAGAAAATATTTTGGAAAATGTCATGTACTTGGATGCTGAACCTTCTATTTATTCATTTTTGCAGCATAAATTCAAAGAGGTGGGGGAATCAAAGACATTATCATCTAAAAGGAAACGCCTCAAATTAGAGCTTGAACCTGATCCACATCAGAAGAGAAAAATTAGAAAGGATGTGTTAATGTTGTTGGATCTTGGCGTTACTTAACCATCTCACCCCCATGTCTGGCTGAAGATTTAAAACTTAGCGCTTCTTGGGAGGCAACCCATATTTTCTTTTATTGCATTTAGGTTTCATTTATCTTTTAGTTTATTTTATTTTAATTTTTGATTTTATTTTGTAGGATTGCATCAATTTTGAAAGTCGCCGGGCGGAGCTATTTTGAACACCTGCATTGATGGCTGTTTTTGAGCAGCATGGAGTCAGAATCTGGAAAAGTGATTCAAAGAGAAGTTGTAGACAATTGTCTTAGCTTTCCAGCAAAAAAAAATTCAGCCCATTTCGACATCTACAGCTCCAGATATCGCCAAAATACTGAACACTGCGTGTGCAGAAATTTAAAGACGAATCAGGAGAGATATTCTAAACTTTTTGCATTCTTTTTGTTTTTCTTGTTCTTTCCCATTGAGGACAATGTGATATTCAAGTTTGGGGGGAAGGTTTACAAATTTATGATTTATTTTTAGAAAAGAAAAACAAAATTTTAGAAGGATTTCAATTAAGCTCACCTTTACACTGTTGAGTTCCTTATTGTGATAAGCATTGAAACAATTTTTTTGGGATAAATAATTTTTTTTATAAAGCAATATTAAGCATACTTATTTACTTTAGGATTATTGAGTTTCAAAATTCCTTACAAAATTGTGTGGGTCATGCTATTATACATAAAAGACAAATGTGATGCTTTTTCTCGCGATTATTCCCTTCGATCTAGTCCTAAACAGAGTTTAAGTAAATAGAGTAATAATGAAAAAAAAAAAAAATTGAATAAAGTCAATCTACTCCAATGTTTTGAGTTGCTTAATAACTAGGGGTATTCATCACAAATGTCTACACTTACGTAGAACAGCAACTTGAAATATGAGTGTGCAAAGCACTTTAAGTTTGTGACTTGTTGAGTAACCGGGTGAATTCATCACAAATGTTTTGCATTCGCGTCAAAAGGCAAGTGACAACTTAAAGAAGAGACAAAAAAAAAAAAACAAAAAACAAAAAACAAAAAACTCTAGTTTGCTACTCGGTTTGTAGTAGAGAGAAGGGATAATCACAGATTGAGTTGTTGCATACTATAATTACATTAATTGCATGACAAATGCGATTGGGTTGGGAGTTATGAATAAATAATTGCACTGGAGAAAGTGGGTATGCTTAGGTTGACTTTATTTTCAATTGTTTATATTTTTAATTGAAATTTTGATGCTTGCATGATAAGATTTCTTGGTGTGATGGGTTGAGTCTACTATTATTATTCCCTTGTTTATTATTCTACTTTTTGCTCGAGGACAAGCAAAATCTTAAGTTTGGGGGTATTTGATGTGTCGAATTTATATACAAATATTTGTACTCATTTACCAAAAAAATGGCTTGTTTTCACTGATATTATCTATAATTCATCTTATTTCTATATGATTTCATTTAATTAATAATTTTTGAAGAAATAATATTTTTGAGGCAAAAAGTAAAGAATTGTGAAAAAAATCAACAAACAAAGTGAAATAATTGATTTATCGATTTTATTGTTTTGTTGACTTAAAAGTGCGACAAATAATGTTTAAAAGGATTTTTTATACGCTAATATAATTTTTAGTTAGTTTAATTAATTTTAAACTAATAAATTTATTGTATTTAAAAATCCTAATTTCGGGTATTATTTTGTATATGCAGAAGCACGTGGTGGGCAGAAAAGGCAGAAAAGAAGGAAAGAGAAACAAATAAAATTCTGCATTATGAAAGGAATGAAATAAAGAAAGTGGGTGGACTTTTCTGCAAAAAGTGCAAACCCTAACTCCTTCCCGTTCTCTATATATACAAAGCAAAGAAGAGAGAAGAAAGTTAGGAGGTGATGGCTGATATAATTAAAGAAAATAAAAATTAAATAAAGAAGTTAAATAAGAGCTCTCTCTCTCTCTGTGATTGACTCGGCGGGTCCCAGGCGGAAGACTAAGCAGAAGAAGACGAAACCAATAGTCGGCTGACGTGGCGTTGGTTTCAGCTGTTGATCTGGGCTGCAGTTCGAAACGAAACGGTGAGAGAGAGAGGAAGACGCGACGCTGCACAGGATCGCTGACGTGGCGATTGGACTTGCTGACCCGGCGCAGCTCTGGTCAAGAGACGGCGCTGTGCTGGTTCGAGATAGCGGTGACGTGGACTGCGGTGATTTGACCGGTGCAGTTTCCAATGCGATCTGATGTGGCACCTCTTGTTTTGAGACACGCGGCCCGACAACGGCAGTGTGACAGACTGATACGTTGATTTGACGGCGCGTGACAGCAACACTTTTAGCTCCGACTTTTGAGACAGAAAAGTGGTTTGACTTAAATTTTGTATTCTTTTATCTTTTCTTCTCTAATTTTTACGATGCAATCCCAAACAAATATGAACTGAATTTATTGTTCTAGAGGCTAAGGTGTAGCCGAGTTTTGTAGAACACAAATTTTAATTCCTTATTATCATTCTATTTTTCTTGGTTGTGTTTTAATTTTTATTATTTATGCGTACAACATGGTGGATAGACATTTGTATGACTTTTTAAATCATGAAGAGACCGAATAGGTTATTTGTGATTAATAAAAATTAAGACCGTATATTGGAGGACGTGATCGTTAAGAAATCCAATTTCTCAATTAATAATTTGGTGCATAGACGGATGATTAATTGAGAATAATTTTTAGATTACGTTGATAGAGTGGTTAATATCTTTAGGATTTTGGTCGACAATTGGGAAAGATAATATTTTTATTTATAAGGAATAATAATTTGTGTGTGTGATAAACGAGGTGAACCAAGAGCCCTAGAACTAATTTTACCATTAAACAAATTACAAGAGCTTCATCGTTTCACAGCCCTCTCCCTCTTCACCAATTTAGTTAGATTTAATTAGATTAGAGTAATTTAGTTATTTTATCCTTAATTAAATTCGATCTTCCAAATAGTGATTCATCTAGCGATATCGGTACTCAGTAAAATATCTAGTCCCTGTGGGTTCGACACTCTACTCATCTATCTATATTACTTGTGCGATTTTGTACACTTGCAAATATCAACATCACCGGGAACATGCATCTATCTCCTCAGTTACTTAGTATGGTTCCCCATTTTAGCGGCAGACCTGATGAGGAGCCTCATCTCCATTTACAAGATTTTTTCGATCTTTGTAGGACACAAAGCGTCCAAGGGCTTACCCCTGAACAAATCAAGTTAATTTTGTTTCCTTTTTCCTTAAAACTTAATGCTAAACTATGGTATAATTCTTTGGAACCAGGATCAATAAACTCATGGGAGCAATTGGCGACAAAGTTCTTAAAAGAATTCTTTCCAGCCCAAAAGACCAAACAGCTGAAAAGGGAGATTCAACTCTTCCAACAAAAGGATGGAGACTTATTTTTCGAAGCATGGAAAGATTTCAAGAACAAACTTCTCAAGTGTCCAACACACAACATGCCTAAACATGATCAGGTACAAGCTTTTTATGAAGGTTTAAATGATACTAATAAGGCAATTGTGGATTCAGCTTGCAACGGGATCTTGATGAGGAAAAGCAGCGAAGAGGCCATAGAACTATTTGAAGAACTCAGCGAGAATTCACAACAATTTTCAACAAGGAGGGGCCCTTCGAAAAAACAGGGAGTTTATGAAATTTCTAGTAGCAATAACATTCAATTGGAAATGGTAAACATGAATAAGAAAATTGATATGCTTGTTAATGCAATGTCTATGATGGGTGGAGTTAAAAATCAAACAAATGAAATTTGTGCAATTTGTTCTCATGTAGACCATACCATTGATACATGTCCCATGTCTTCTTTCACAGATCAGGAGCATGCAAACTATGTAGGTCGAGGAGTGTTCCCACAAAAGAACAATCCCTTCTCGAACACATACAACCCAGGGTGGAGGAACCATCCAAACTTCTCATGGAGCAATAATCAGAATAATCAAGGGACTCAATTCACACAAGGACATGCACGGAACTTCCAAATGGGAAGTGGGATTGATAGGCCAGTTCAAGAACAGAAGAAGTTGGATTTTGAATCCACCGTTCTTCAATTGCTCCAACAACAACATCAAACAAGCAACCAACAAGGGCAAGCAATTCAGAAGTTGGAAACACAGATTGGCCAAATTGCTAAAGAATTAAGCGAGCGAAAGGCAGGGGAACTTCCATCACAAACTATACCAAACCCTGGAGGCCAAGAACATCTCAAGGCAGTCACAACATTAAGAAGTGGTAGAATAATTGACAACAAAGTTGGAACACACACTGAAGAAAAAGAAGAACAACCATAAAAAATTGTGGGGTCCAACAAGGTAAGTGAAAAAGAAAGAACAGTTTTGTCACCATTCCCTCAAAGGTTAGTCAAACAAAAGAAAGATCAACATTTATTTGACATCTTTGAAACTCTCAGAAAGGTAGAAATTAATATCCCCCTACTTGATGCTATTAAACAAATTCATTCTTATGCTAAATTTTTGAAAGAATGTTGTACTCACAAAAGAACATTTCAGGTTAGGGAGGATGTGGCTTTGACAGAAGAAGTGAGCGCTGTTTTATTGAGAAAATTACCTCCTAAATTAAAAGACCCAGGTAGTTTTACTATTCCTTGCAGGATTGGTGAGCACTTCTTTGAGAAAGCACTACTAGACTTGGGGGCAAGCATCAATCTTCTCCCATACACCATCTATGAAAAGTTAGGATTGGGGGAACTCCAACCAACATCCATCATGTTACAGTTGGCAGATCGCAGTATCAAAAGACCTAGAGGTATTTTGGAAGATGTCCTAGTTCAGGTAAACGATTTCATTTTGCCTGCTGATTTTGTTGTGTTAGACATGGAGGAATCTTCAATGCCATCTTCTCTACCAATTATTTTAGGTAGACCCTTTATGAGTACGGCTGATATAAAAATTTGTGTTAAAAAGGGTACATAAGCATGAAAATAAATGGAGAGAATGTTGAATTTAAAATGTTTGATACACTGAAATTTCCACATGATGATCATGAATGCTATAATGTTGATGTGGTGCAGGATATTGTTGATCAAACATTTCAGGTACATAGCGTTGAACCATTACAGGCCATAATTACACAATCTCTAACTTTATCTAATGTTGAACAGGAATATGATGACTGGGAGATTGCAGAGACAATACAACACCTTGACACTTCACAGTCATACTCAGGTAAGTTTGCACCAGCATTTGAACAATTGGTGACTGATGAACTTTTTGTTTCTGCAGATAAGTCGACTGGTGCACTGGACAAGTCGACTGGTGAAGAGGATCAGTCGACTGTCCAGACTGCTACCAGGGACCAGTCGACTGCACCAAGACTTGCAGACCCAGAGCTTAAGCAGCTGCCCGACCATTTGAAGCACGCATATTTGGGCGAGAACCAGACGCTACCAGTGATAATTGCTGCGAATCTAAGTGCACAGGAAGAAGATAAGCTGCTAAGGGTACTATGAGAACACAAGAGTGCAATAGGATGGACCATTGCAGACATCAAAGGAATAAGTCCATCCAGATGCATGCATCGAATACTCCTTGAAAACAATGCAAAACCAAGCAGGGAGGCACAGAGAAGGCTTAACCCAAACATGAAGGAAGTGGTAAGAGCAGAGATTTTGAAGCTACTAGATGTTGGCATTATCTACCCTATCTCAGATAGCAAATGGGTAAGTCCTATACATGTAGTGCCTAAGAAAAGTGGAGTCACAGTGGTGACAAATGAAGAGAATGAGCTTATCCCTACTAGAGTGACCACAGGATGGAGGGTATGCATTGATTATAGGAAACTGAACAATGAAACCAGGAAAGATCACTTCCCTCTTCCTTTTATTGATCAAATGTTAGAAAGATTAGCAGGATATAGTCATTATTGTTTCTTAGATGGTTATAGTGGCTATAATCAAATTGCTATTGCTCCAGAAGATCAAGAAAAAACCACTTTTACATGTCCTTTTGGTACTTTTGCATACAGGAGGATGCCCTTTGGATTGTGCAATGCTCCAGCTACATTTCAAAGATGCATGATGAGTATATTTTCAGACATGGTGGAAAGGTTCATCGAGGTATTTATGGATGACTTTAGTGTTTTTGGATCTTGTTTTGATGAATGCCTTAACCATTTGCAGCTTGTGCTTAAAAGATGTGAAGAATGCAATTTAGTACTGAATTGGAAAAAGTGCCATTTCATGGTACAACAAGGTATTGTGTTGGGACATGTGGTGTCCAAAAGGGGAATAGAGGTAGACAAAGCAAAAATCGATATAATATCAAAACTACCCCCTCCCACTACAGTTAAGGGTGTTAGGAGTTTTCTAGGACATGCAGGGTTCTATAGAAGATTCATAAAAGATTTCTCAAAAATCTCCAAACCCCTTTGTGACTTGTTGGCTAAGGATGTTGAGATTGTATGGACAGAAAAGTGCACAAATGCTTTTGTTACATTAAAAAATCTTCTCATTTCTGCACCTATTGTCATGGCACCAGATTGGAGCCATCCTTTCGAGCTCATGTGTGATGCAAGTGATTATGCTTTAGGGGCTGTGTTAGGTCAAAGAATCAATAAGAAACCCCATGTTATTTACTATGCTTCTCGAACTCTAAACGATGCACAGCTAAATTATTCCACTACTGAAAAAGAAATGTTAGCTGTTATTTTTGCTGTAGAGAAGTTTAGATCATATTTGATTGGTTCTAAAGTTATTGTTTTCACTGACCATGCTGCTTTGAGATATTTATTTGCGAAAAAAGATGCTAAGCCTAGGTTGATCAGATGGGTGCTGTTGCTTCAAGAATTCGATCTTGAGATTAGAGATAAAAAAGGAAGCGACAATGTTGTTGCAGATCACATGTCCAGGCTACTGCAGAAGGGAGAAAGAATTGTGCCACCACTTAATGAGACTTTCCCAGATGAACATCTCTTTGAAATAAACTTATCCTCGGGACAGTCGACTGGTACCAGGACCAGTCGAGTGGTATCTTACTGCTCAAATTTTCCATGGTTTGCTGATATTGTAAATTATCTAACCCCTCATGTTTTCCCTCCAGGTATGACAAGTCAGGAAAGAAAGAGACTGGTGGCTCTGTGCAAGCACTACTATTGGGATGATCCTTATTTGTTCAAATTTTGCCCTGATCAAATTATAAGAAGATGTGTGGCAGAAGAAGAGCAAATGAGTATTCTACAACATTGCCACCAATATGCATGCGGAGGACATTTTGGACCAAAAAGAACAGCACTTAAGGTACTGCAATCTGAATTTTATTGGCCTAAAGTATTCAAAGATGCTTTTTCTTTTTGCAGGACTTGTGACAAATGCCAAAGGACAGGCAACATCTCTTCTAGAAATCAAATGCCACTGCAAAACATCCAAGTGATCGAGCTTTTTGACGTTTGGGGAATCGACTTCATGGGTCCATTTCCTAACTCATTTGGTTATTTATATATACTTGTTGGTGTGGATTATGTGTCTAAATGGGTCGAGGCTATCCCCTCACGAACTAATGATCACAAAGTTGTTGTCAAGTTTTTGCAGGAGAATATTTTCACTAGGTTTGGGACACCACGAGCAATAATAAGTGATGGAGGAAGCCACTTCAATAATTTTCCATTTGCTTCTTTAATGAAGAAATATGGTATCACACATAGAATGGGCACCCCATATCATCCTCAAACTAGTGGGCAGGTGGAGATTAGCAACAGAGAAATCAAGAGCATTTTGGAAAAGACAGTCAACACAAGGAGGAAGGATTGGTCGTTGCGCTTGAACGATGCATTATGGGCCTATAGAACCGCATACAAAACACCCATTGGCATGTCACCATACCGTTTGGTGTTTGGAAAAGCCTGTCATTTGCCAGTTGAGTTGGAACACAAAGCATATTGGGCCATCAAAAGGTTCAATTTTGATATGAAACAAGCAGGGGACAAAAGAAGATTACAACTAAATGAGCTTGAAGAGTTGAGGCACGATGCTTATGAGAATGCAAAATTGTACAAGGAAAGGACAAAGTTGTACCATGACAAACAGCTAGCAAGGAAGGACTTTTATGAAGGGCAGAAGGTATTGATATACAACTCAAGGTTAAGACTTTTTCCAGGCAAGCTTATGTCAAGATGGTATGGGCCATACGTTGTTACAAAAGTCTTTCCACATGGCGCTTTGGAGGTTCATAGTAAAGAAAAGAATCAAACATTTAAGGTGAACGGCCATAGAGCGAAGCCATACATAGAGATGAGCATTGAACCGCAAGAGGAAGATGTGAATCTTCAAACCGTTCACTACATGGCATGACCTCATCAAGTCTAGCTGAAGACAGAAAACACAGTGCTTATTGGGAGGCAACCCAATTTTTCAGGGGAGTATTTACACTTTCCCTTTATTTTCTTTCAAGTTATTCATTATTATTTTTCTTTTAGTTATTTTTATTTTTCTCTCCTAACTAGATGTGACATATGCCTATTTTTACATTTTCTTTCGAACATTGAGGACAATGTTCCATCTAAGTTTGGGGGTATTAGGGTTATTTATATTTATCATCTTTTGAATTTTTTTTAGGATAAAACAATTTCTTATAAAGTAAGAAGAAGGATACTTATTTACTTTAGGATTGTTGAGTTTCATAAATTCCCTACAAGATTATATGAGTCATGCGATTATACATAAAAAACAAATGTGATGCTTTTTCTGTTTATTATTCCCTTTAGATCTAGTCCTAAATTGAGTTTAAGTAAATAGAGTGATAAAAATATATATATATATATATATATACTTAAATAAAGTCAATCTACTCCAATGTTTTGAGTGCTTAGTAACTAGGGGTATTCATCACCAATGTTTACCTTTATGTCAAACGGCAACTTGAAATATGAGTATGCAAAGCACTTTAGAGTTTGTGACTTGCTGAGTAACCGGGTGGATTCATCACAAATATTTCGCATTTGCGTAAAAAGGCAAGTGACAACTTTAGAGAAGTGACTAAAAAAAAAAAAAAAAACTCTAGTTTGCTACTCGGTTTGTAGTAGAGAAAAGGTATAATCACAGATGGAGTTGTTACATACTATAATTAAATTAATTGCATGACGAGTATAGTTGAGTTTGGAGTTATGAATAAACAATTGCACTAGAGAAAGTGGGTATGTTTAATTTTACTTTATTCGAAATTGTTTATACTTTTCTATGTTGATGCCCACATAATAAGAACTCTTGGTGGTTGAGGCTGTTATTATTATACCCTTGTTCATAATTCTAGTTTGCTTGAGGACAAGCAAAAATCTAAGTTTGGGGGTATTTGATGAACACAAGATTATTCACATTTTAGAGCATTAATCTTAATATAATTGCGCATGTAAAAGCTCTATATGTGGTATTTAACTCTTATTTTCTCTTTTCAATAGGAAATAACCAAAAGCAGCAAAACGAAGCAGATTCCAGACGAATACAGACTGAGAAATAATATACAGGGAACTGCAGAAGCAACAGTCGACTGGCTCTTCAGCAGTCGACTAGACAGAGAGTTTGCTAAGCTTCGGTACAGTCGACTTCCCCAAACACCAGTCGACTTGACCGAGAAATCGTGAAGCCACAGATGTCTCAGAGACCAGTCGACTTATATTCAAGGCAGTCGACTGGTACGCGGCGGAGTAAACAGATAAGATATTCGAAGATTCATCCAAATCTAATTTCAAATCTATCTGAATCCAGATTTATGCAAATCAAATCTAGAGACTGGGGATTTCCAAGAGCACATGGTTAACAGATAAGGAAGGAAAGAAGAAAAGAGAAAGAAATAAATCATCAAATCAAACAAAGAAGGATTTTCCTGAAAAAGTGCAAAACCCTAATTCTCAGCCGTATTCTATAAATATCAGAAAAGAGTCATCAACAGGGCTCTCTCTCGGTTGGCACTCTTCCAGACATTCCAAAACGACTGAATCACAAGAGTTTCTGAGCGTTCAAGTCATCAACAAGGGTATCATTCTATCAGCATCAAGGAAGGAGAGAGGAGATCGAGTATTTGAAGGCAGCCGACTGTGTGACAGCCAGTCGACCTTATTGCCGGACTTCATTAGTTTATTTCTTCTCCTTCTATTCTTTTATGTTGACTATGTATTCAAACTTGTTGATTAATAAAAGTATTATTATGTGGAACTAAATTCTATAGTTGGGTAGATTGATGCCATAGTGATGTAGTGCTATATTCTTCTGAATTCTTCTATTTTACTTATTGATTGAATCCGTTTGTATTGGAATAGATTGATAGTAATCAAACTGGTTCTCAAAGCTCTGAGAGCAGTCGACTGAGGTGAGAGCCAGTCGACTGACAAATAGAGCTTGAGAATATCAAGTTTGCATTACCATTTATCTGAATCTGTTATATGAGCATATTGAGACGACCCGTATCTCGTGCCCGTAAATTGTAACAAAGGAATCTTTAGGGGTTCCTGGTTCAATCAACTTAAGGGATCTAGATCTGATACCAATTTCTAGAACCTTGAGTGTTTGTTCGTTTCCACTGATCTTATGTTTTCTTTAAGTGCAACTTAGTAGATACCATGCTAAACACTTAATGAAAGAAACGAATTAGAGTAGATATCATGCCTAATTCTTGGCTTAGGGAAACAGTACTTTAAGGAGTAGATACCATGCCCTTGAAGGGAACAAACATGAGTAATAAGAAGAAGTTCAGAAGGTGACTTAGCATTACTGACTATTGGTGGAGATCTAAACCCAACTACTTCATACATATTTGTGATTCAACACTCCTTCATTCAGTTTTAAATCTTTTTATTTCTTTTAGACTTTCAAAACAACTCTTTATGATTTTTATTCTTTTTATTGATTAGTAAGTTAAAGTCTACAATCTCTGTGGGATCGACCCTTGCTATTGCTACGCTTTGTCAAACGATTCGTGCACTTGCGAGGTTTTTATAATTTGTGTCTAGTTTAGTCTATTTATTTAGGGAACTAGATTTGTACAACACCTACCCGGCGTGACTGGTAAAACGCCGGGGTATATACGCCGGAGTACCAAGCAAATGTTGTAGTGTATACTGTATCGTTCTGAAGACGTGCCATAGCCACGTGGCCACGAGCAAATCTAGTAATAATATAAGCAGCATGCAAGAGATATAGACCACATGTGGTAACAACAAGCTATCAATGACACTAATGCATAATATGGTGAGGGAAATTGAGGGAATACACTAGGTTTCAAAGACAATTTATTACTGTAATCTGAACCTATATATTCTGGTAAAAGTATAGACAATTTGTCCACAGACAGAAATGAGAGCTTGGCAGGTGAAGTTGATTTTGGTGTTGACCAAATTTCAATAAATAACAAGTAAACGTGAGGTGGAAATGAAGAAATGAAGAAATAAAGACATAAACATGATAGTAATGTGTCATCAACTGCCCCTAGGAAAATACCATCAGCAACATACTTGTAAATGACAAAAACTCTACTGGATAAAGTTAACAATTCAAAATACTTTCATTTACATTAAACAAAGTACAACCCTTCTCCCCTCTTCTTTGAGCGAGCAGATCCGGCACCGTGGGCTCTCCAACCCACCTCTTCCCTTCTTTAAAGTTGCTCCTCTCGTCTTCCTCGCCAAACCCTTTTCCCTTCAGCGTCTCTCTGCGTCATTTTAGTGGATTCGTCTTCCCTCCTCCTGCCGCGTTTTAGGGCGTTTTCTCGCCCCCAGTCCCAGATCCTATTCCTCGTTGCTCTGGCAAGAGCCCAGGCCCTAGGTCCTTGGTCCTGTCTCGTTGGCAAGCGCCCTGATATCTCCTCTTTGCTCCTGGAGTGTCCCTTCCAGCGCTTGCTACCATCCTCCCGAGCAGCTCAGATCCGCCCTCGCAGGTTCAGGTGTTTCTTTCCTCCCAGCAGTCTTTTCAGCCCCACTGCTGTAAGCATTCTCCGAGCTCATTTAATTATGTTTTTTTCTGCTGTTTGTTCACTTTTGGTGTCCTTTCTCTGGCTTTTGGGCGACCTCTGAGCATTATCTCAGTGGTATCTTCTTCACGGGATTCTCGCCCCCCTTTTTTTCTCCGTGTAAGGCGGAGTGTTTTCTCTCCCTTCCCCTTGGAGCTATTGCGCCCCACTCTGAGAGCTTATCTCTTTACGCTTTTTTAGCGTTTATCGCAATATCCACTCAGTGGATTGCGTTTCCTCTTTGAGTTCGGTAAGGCGCTCTTTCCTTCTCTTCACTCCTCCCTTCAGTGGGCGTCTCGACGCCATTACGCTCTTTTCTCTCCCCAGGAGAGCCACCCCTTTCTTCCCCACTCTGTGCGTCCCCTCTTTGTGTGGGCCTCCTGTTTCGGCGGCCCATGGCTTTATCTTGGGTTGAGGTGGTGAAAAGAAAAAAAAAATTAACAAGAGCATAGCAGCTGCACCATTTTTCCCCAATGGGCCTTCGCACGGTGTTGGGCCTGCATTTTTAGTCCTCCCTAAGTCCGGTTTCGCGAAGCTTCCCATAGGTTACTCGTCTCATTCTTCCCGCCCTTCTCCCTTCTCCTCTCTATCCCCTAACGCCCTACCTTCCACTCACCCTCTCTGCTTCTGGCCTACCTGTTTTCATTGCTTACAGCGCGGCCATATCAAGATTAATTGCCCTAACAAGATGAAGTGCTTCTTCTGTCGGAAATCTGGCCACGCTCAGCAACGCTGCTATGCCCTTCAAAAGATTCAAGGGCTCCCCAGGGGAGCGCCTATCTCCGAGCAGGTGTTGAGTGCTGTGGACCTCCCCTCCCTCCGTAGCCAATTACCTACTCCTAAACCCTCTATTTCTCAGAAGATGCCCTCATCTTCCAATTCCCCTCTGCTTCCCACTCCATCTTCGGAACTTCGTATCTCTGAAGCTGATAGCATTCCCCCCTCTTCTGCGGTCTCTGCAATTGCTCCCCCTCGCCTTCCCAAGTAGCCAGTCACCCACGTTTTCCTCCCTAAAGCGGATCTGACTGACCGCTTGAAGTACTTCGGTACCTACGGTGCTATTTCCTTCATTGGAGGCTCGGTACCCTTTTTTACCTTGAACTCTTTTCTTTGTAACTTCTGTAACATCAAAGATTGGGACTGGGTCCTCTACAATTGCTCCAATGGCGATATGGTGATAAGTTGTCCTTCTCCCAAGATATTAGAGGACCTTATCACGAATCAGTCCCTGACTATCGGCTCTATCTCACTTTCTGTCTGACAATGGGTGTTGATTCCGCCACTACCGCAGGGCTCTGACTCCTCTGAGTCTAAAGTCTCCCTCGTTGGTCTCCCTCCATTCTGTGACTCCATCCGTTTGGTCGGAGACATGGCCAAGTGCATCGGCGATATAGTCAGCATCTCTTCTAAGGCTAGGCTAGCCTCTGACAGTCTACAGATCGAAGCTATCTTCCGTTGCCCCAAACGGCATCCTCGCATCGAGGCATTCTGTTTGTCTGATGGTATTTCCTCCTTTACCATCTCTGTTCACTATCATGACCCTATTGCAGCTTCGGAGCTCCCTCCGCGTCCTCCCCCTGTTTCTTCTTCTCCGAACTTTGGTTCCGACCTGTCCTCTACCTTTCACCCTGGAGGTGCTTCATCGGCTAAGTCCAAGAGCTCCGCGGTGAAAGCGGATCGTGGGGGTGCTAGTCGCAGCAAGTTCACTACTCATTTCAGGGCAGCAGCTCACCCTTCCGTTCCTAAGATCTCTCCCTCTAAAGCTCCCAACCTCGTGTGGATCAACCCTGAGCTGCAAGCAGCGAAGGGTGCCTCTTCTGCTGCTGTCTCCCCCCCAGTGTTCACCGCTGCTCCCTCGCCTGTCCCCCCTAAGGCCCCGCAGTTGGCTTCGCCTTGTCCCTCTAAAGCTTCGGTGTCATCCACCCCCTGGCTAAGAGTAAGCAGCCTTCTTCTCCTTGGCCAGCTTGGGAGGTTAATCCGAATTCGCTTCAGACTGGGAACAATTCCAACAGCTGGCTCACTTCCCCACTCCGAAGCACTCTGACCCAGCTTTTTCTCCCTCCAAACCAAGGCCTTCTCCTGCTTCCAAAGCATCCTCTTGGGATGATGGCAATCCCTTGCTGTTAGAAGAAGAAGAAGATCTTTCTCGTCAGAGTCTACCGAAACAGGTACTTACCTTACATTCCGCTAAGTTTTCCTCTGTCGCTTTTTGCTTTATTGCGGAATGTGTCTTTAATCTTTTGCATTTAAGATTGGTTTATCACGCCTTTACTGTTTTTCTCCGGATTCATCCGGCTCTTATGATCGACCCGTTCGGACATTTGCGACGAGGTTGGTGTTCTCCAACCATCGCAACAAAGGTCCGGAGTTTGTTGACACCCCCTTCCCTCTCTCCTCCCCTGTCTTCGAACGTCGGCGCGTCAGACCTATCTGAGCCGATTAAGGCCTTCCTTCAATCTTCGATTCCTATCTCCCCCGACTCCTCGCTTCCTCTTTCTCCTGTTTCGCTAGATTTGGGTTTCCTAGACTCGGAGAGCAAACTTCCTTTCCAGGTTCCACATCACTTCGTCAGATCTAGCGCTCGGCTAAGAGCTAAAAAAATAAAAGGAATCTTGTCTCTCGACAGCCCTTGTCCCGCTGCTAGTGTCAGGGCTGAGAGCCCCGAGTTGCAACCTCCATCGTCATCCTCACTACCCCTTTTCTCCCTTAACCAGTTAGGATCTCTATACTCCCCCGTGTTCGACTCGCTGTCGGATAGCAATCTAGCTGCGCTAGCGCATGACATGGGCTTTCTTATCAATCCTTCGGATTCCCCCCCTTCCGCTCCCTTAGGGAGCTGGAACGTCGTAGAGTTTTGGAGCACGGTTAGAATCATGATTAGTGTCTCATGGAACATCCGTGGTCTGAACTGCCTGACTAAACAACGGGCGATTTTTGACCTTATTGCTTCTTCCCGCTGTGATATGATCTCCATTCAAGAATCCAAATTGGACTCTCCCTCGCAATCGATCTTGCGCTCTAGTGGTGGGTCCATGATCTCCAAGTGGATCTCCCTGGACGCTATTGGCTCGAGGGGAGGAATCCTTTTTGGATTCAAAGAAGCGATCTTCTCGCTTATCGCAGTGCGACGTCTCAACTTCTTTCTTATTGTCCAACTTTTTTGGATGCAATTCAATTGTCCTATTACCATTATATCGGTATACGGTCCTTCATCCTATGAGAGACGACCCTTATTCTGGAACGAATTCCTTTCGCTACAGCAATTTGCCAACGACTTCTGTGTTCTGTGTGGTGACTTCAATGTCACTCGTTTTGTCTCTGAAAGATCGAACCCAGTTTTCTCTAATACCCAATCTTGCCTCTTTAATGATTGCATCCGTGAGCTGTAATTATCCGATATCCCTATCTCAGGAAGGACGTTCACCTGGTCCAACCAGCGTTCCCCTCTGTAGAACCCCGTATTTTCAAATATTATTTTAACTATTTGAAAATGAATTTTAAATGATTTTGAGTATTTGATAAATATTTTCTAAAAGATTTATCTTTTGTACACGTGCAAAACATGTGCAAATGACTTTTCAGAAGTTTGAAAAAAATTTAGTTTTCTTTATGAAAAATCATTATTTATTATTTGAGAATTATTTAGTATTTTTCCAGAATTTTCTGAAATTAATTAGTACTATTTGCAATTTTTGAGAAAAGAGGGACTTATTTGCAAAACTGACATTTTGAGGGATTAAAATGCAAAATGTATTTGCTGGACATTACGATCAGTATTTTTTGAGGTTTGGAAGTATATTCTTCTATTAAATCCTAATTTAAATGATATTTGATTGAATTTTCAAGAATAAACCTATGTATGTAAAATTGTATTCTTAAAAGGATTATTTTGCAAAGTGGGAATATAACCCTAATATTTTACCCCGGCATATTTAAGGGAAATTCTTTCCCAGCCGTCATTGAGTATATTCAGAATTTCTTGAGATTATTTTGGAAGAACAAAGGAGGATTCTTGGATCTAGCAAGGAGAAAGCTTTTGGCGGATTTTCATCGAACAAAGGTGAGTGGTTTGTTTTGTTGTTTTGTTTCGCTTTGCTTGTTTGGTTGTCTTGATTGATGAATGACGTAAGATCTTGCTATGTTTGTTTGTGATCATTATGCCATTATTTTGTTAATCCCATTGAATGTATGGTATGGATCTTTTATTTGCTATGGAGGATGAGAACTCTTGTTGATATTCGAACCATGTATGAGAAAATATTAAGATTCGTTGAGGAAATGTTAATCTATGAGATCGTATTGTTGGGAGACATATTAAGAGTTGATTTTGTCGTGATTAGATGGTAAACACCTGGACCTTATGGTTGTAAATCAGATCTGGATTAAGTTATGGAAGACATTTTGTTGAGAAAAACCCTAATGGGAGAATTAAGAATTGAAATCATGAGAATATGAGATTGGAGAAATTGATTGATTGAGTAATGTAACCATGATGGAGATTATTGAGAATTGTTTATTTGCCTGGATATAAATTAAATTTTATGATCGATGAATCTTTAGAATACTCCAGTTTGATTTGTGTTCAGACCTATGCTTTTTTTTTGTAAATCTGTAGCCGACAGCCGACTGTTTTGCGAAGCAGTCGACCGGTACGAGCCTACTGTGTATTTTTTTAGTCTTGAGATTTGTTCGGGACAGTCGACCTAGACTGAGGTCAGTCGACTGATCCTCTGTTTGTGATTTTGTTCAGTCCTTTCGGGATAGTCGACCTATGACCCTTCAGTCGACTCAAATACTTAGAATATTTTTGATGAGAATTATTTGTTTTTGTCTCGGGGCAGTCGACTGACCCCTTGGTAAGTCGACTGATTATGCCTTAGTTTATTTTTGAGAAATGTTGGATTATGTCCTCTGGACAGTCGACTGATCTGAAATGCAGTCGACTGATCCTGAAGGATCTTCGTATTTGATTTGAGATATTTTGTTTAGTGTTTGATTTTAAGATGTTCAGTTAAGTATTTGTTTTTGAGATGTTCAGTAAAGAACATGATTTTGAGATATTTTGTTGAGCCACTTGTTTAGTGGAAATTTGTTCAGATATTTGTTTTTGAGTCTCTAGAGGTATGTGACCCTAGTATACCGGTGTTTGTTCAGTTATTTGTTGAGGCCCATCGAGGCACATTTTTCAGTAATCAGATTTTTAGTCCGGTAGGGTACACTACCCTAGGTGATTTGTTCAGTAACCCAAACTAATAAGGACAGGCATTAGTAGTGTCATGACGAATGAGAAATTGAGTTATGCACCTCAGTATGGCTTTTGATGTAGGATTTAGTCCCCTGAATTATCCAAGTAGTTAACTTGTGATGTGTGATTTATCTCCGGAATTATCCAGGTAGTTAACCTGTGATGCGAGGTATTTCTCCTGAATTATCCAAGTAATTATCTTGTGATGTGGGATTGAACTACGGAATGATCGGAGTCGAGGCGACGCTTTTGGGGTATTATTGTGATAAGGAATCTATGTTTAGATGTGGGATGATCTCCTGAATTATCCAGGAAAAATACCTGTGATGTGGGATCAATCTCCGGAATGATCAAGCATGGGCAAATTATCATAGTTTATCTTTATCTCCTAGTAGTCATCGTTGTCAGCATGTAGTCATGATGTTTTCTTGAATCACTTTTATGCATTTGGATTTCCTGTTTTTGCACACACTTGGCTTTTGGTTTTGGTATCACCCATTATTCTTTTGACGTACTTCATACTTTAGTGTTTGATTATTATTTGTTGGATATTATGTTCTAAGTTCATTTATGCTATTGGTTTGATTTGTTACCACTCACACCATTTATGGCTGACCCCGTAGTTTGGGGGTTAGGGTTCAACTCTAGCCTCACATGTTGCAGGTTATTGCTTAGATTGGAGGTTGGATGCTTGAGTGGGCAGTTTGAGATAATTGGATTATTTAGTGATTGGTGTAAAACTGTAAAGGATATTTGAGACCATTATTGAGTTGTAATGAAAGATTAATTTGTGTTGAGATGTTTAGACTTCCGCTGTGATTGTAATATTTGTTGTAATAAGAAGAAGAAAAATTTTAGTGGTGTTGTTGGTGTTTATTGTTCTATTGAAGTGGATTGCTGGGATTTCGCCACTTATTTTCTAAGCTCTCATATTAGAAATTTGGGGCGCTACACCCTCCAACATTCGCGAAACTTGATCGTTTCCTTGTCTCGCAAACCTGGACCACCCGTTTCCCTCAATCTTTCTCCCAGGTTCTCCCCAATCCGTCTTCTGACCACGTGCCGATCGCTCTATTCTCCAACTTTCATTTCAATCACCAGCACAAATTTCACTTTGAAAAATTTTGGTTACAAGATCAACTGTTCGTCAGACTTGTGGAGGAATGTCTTGCCTCGTCACTGGTTCTTCTGGGCTGGGCAACATCCTCCTCAAGCTTCATGCCATCCGGTACGAATGCAAAATCTGGTGTTCGGAGAGACAACATAACACAACTTTCCTTAAACATTTCCTTCTTCAACCCATCGAATCCTTCGATAAGATGGAAGAATTAGGTCCCTTATCGGACTCTTGTCGTTCAGAACGACTTTCTTGCAAGCAGGATTACGCTGAAATCCTCCGGCAAAACCATTCTAAATGGGCCCAAAGAGCCCGTATTAAGTGAATGAAAGAAGGTGACGCTAATACCGCCTTTTTTCACAACTTTGCCTCTCATAGGCAACGTTGCAACCGAATCTCTTCTATCTCCGTTCAAGGGATTGATGTCACCACTGACGGAGACATCCATCGTGAATTCCTTTCGTTCTATAAAAATCTGATTGGTACGCAGAAACACCATGCTATCGAGCTCGATTGGGTCCAGCTTTATGGAAACCAAACTCACGATCTTTCGGCCCTTGAAGCCCCTTTCTCTTTGGAAGAAATTAAGTTGGCTGTTTTCGCTTTAAAAAGCGACTTGGCTCCGGGACCTGACGGTTTTCCTGCCTTCTTCTTCCAAAAATTTTGGGATTGGCTTAAGGACGATCTCCTCAAAATGTTCCAGGATCTCCACCAGGGATATTTTTCTTTTGATCGCATCAATTATGCGCACATTGTCCTCATCCCAAAAATCACGGGAGCCCACCTTTTGACCAATTTCAGACCTATTAGCTTGATCAACACTTCTTTCAAAATCATTATGAAAGTCCTTTCTTCTAGACTGGGTGCGATCATCTCCCCTCTGATCGACTCAGCCCAATCGGGTTTCATCAAGGATTGTTTTATTCTTGATAGCGTTGCTTCTGCCCAGGAAATCATTTCTAATTGTCACAGATCTCACACCGAGGGCATTCTTCTCAAACTTGACTTCCAAAAAGCATACGATAACGTGAACTGGGATTTCCTCCTCGACATCCTTATGTTCCGGGGGTTCGGTCCGAAATGGATAGCATGGATTAAATCCAGTTTATACTCTGGTACCTCGTCCATCTTTATCAACGGCTCGGAAGGTCACAAGTTTAGAGTTAAGTGTGGCCTCCGTCAGGGGGATCCCCTTTCCTCTCTCCTTTTCTCACTCGTTGCGGACGTGTTTAGCAAGCTCCTTCGAAATGCTTGGAATTTACAAATGATCGAGGGCCTCGGATCCTCCCCCCACTTTGAGGGGGTCCTCAATCTGCAATATGCAGACGACACTATTATCTTCTCCAAACCGTCTGTCCACTCCCTTCGTAACCTCAAACTTCTCCTTTACTGCTTCGAAATGGCGTCGGGTTTAACTATCAATTTCCAAAAATCATCTGTCCTCTGGCTGAGCAGATCCCTAAACTGCCAGGTTGAGGTGTCCAACTTCTTTAACTGTTCTATCGCTAGCTTCCCGATTACCTACTTAGGCATCCCCCTTCGATGGGGTAAGTTGCTTCGAGCTGACTGGTTCCCGCTTATTGATAAAGTGGAAGCTAGGCTCAATGTATGGTCCAGTAAAGTTCTCCCCCGGGGGGGCAGACTGATCCTTATTAACTCTGTCATCTCGGCCATGCCTCTTTTCCTGATGTCTTTCTACTTTATCCCATCCTGGGTCATTAAGAGGATTGATCAAATCAGGAGTAACTTTCTCTGGAGTGGATCTTCCTCCTTTAAACCTGGCTCTCACCTTGCCAATTGGAAATTGATTTGCTCCTCCAAAGAGGAAGGAGGTCTGGGTGTACTGGATCTTAGGGACCATAATATCGCCCTCTTAGGTAAATGACTGTGGAGATTTCATCATCTCGATCATTTACCCTGGATTCAGTGCATCAAGAACTACCGTTCCGCGACTTTTAATTGGTGGGAGTTTCCCTAGGCAGTTTCCCGCCACGCCTCCCCTTTTTGGAAAGGGGTCTAGAAGGCGTCTTCAGCTTTCCATTGTAGCATCTCTCGCTCCTGTTCGGACGGATCTACAGCCAAATTCTGGACTGATTTGTGGATCGGTAACACCAAACTTTCGTCTGCGTATCCTTCCTTATTTCGTTTGGCTGCGTACCCGTCGGCTACGGTTGCGGACTCTGTTATTATCGTTGAAAATGCTCGGCATTGGATCGTTCCTTTCGTTCTTGACCTTCCCGCCTCTCTCTCTGACGAGTTTAACACTGTCATCGACTCCCTCAATAACTTCGAGTGGAGCCCAACTGAGGGTATCACTTGGCGGTGGTCATCTGCCGGCGTTTTCTCGGTTAGCTCCTTTTATCATTTTCTTAACTCTCGAGGTGTCCGGTCGCATTTCGCTCATTATCTCTGGGACTCCTGTGCTCCCCTTAAGGTGAAAATCAACTTCTGGCTTGCGTTTCATAACAAATTACTTACCGTTGAAGTTCTTAACAAAAGAAATTTGGCTTTGGGGTAGCTTTGCCTCTTGTGCGATCAACAATCGGAAGACGTTAACCACCTCTTTATTCGGTGCCCTGTCATCCTTCCTCTGTGGAAGATTTGCTCCTTGGCATGGGGTACTGTTTCATTCCCTCCCCTTTTAGCATCCTGTTGGGAATATCCGCCTTCAAACGCTATGTATCGTAGTGCGTGGATTTTGTCTGTCCAAACCATCATTTGGATCATTTGGAAGGAAAGGAACATCAGGTTGTTCCAGCATCGTAGATCATCGATTGCATCTTTGATTGATGAGCTTTTATTTCTCTTTAAGCTTTGGGCCGCGGGCCCATATTTCAAAGCTAATGCTCCACTGGCTTATCAAAAATTAATAGACTCTGTTACCTGTCTTAGCAACCTGCAAGCTTTATAAACTCTGGTTATTTTTACTTTCAGTTGAGCTCACCTTTTTCTTTTCCTCTCCATCTGTTGGTTGCAGGTTTCATCTCCCCGGTAGGGAGCCGCATGGAGCTCTGGCTTGTCTTTTTCTTTTGTGCGACTGCCTAATTACCATTCTCGGGCCCCTAGATCCCTGCTTATATGGATGGTTTTTGTACCGCATTCGCTACTTTTGCTTGGGATGAATTTTTGTTCCCATGTTTAGTTGCCTGCTATGATTATAAACTCAGGGCTCTTTCCCTCTATCTCTGTTGCTTTTAGACTACAGGCGGCTCTAAGCCTGTTTGATGCTCTCATCTCTCTTGCCCCTGTTGTGGTTGGACTTCAGCCGTTTTTTATTACTGCTAAGTGGCTTTTTATCCTCCTGTTTTCTTCCCTGTGTCTTGGCTATAAGTCGGGGTTGGTATTATGATTTATGTCTGACCTTCTTACCTTAATTGAGCTGGTTCTTGTGCTTTGTGTACTATGATTTCGATGCTGTTGTCTGGTTGTGTTATCTTGTTGACCCATTGAGGTCTCCTTTTTCATATTGCGGCGAGTGTTTTCGCTGCTCTTTCATGTGCAGCACTGATGTTTGTGTTGGTTCTGTGGCCTTTTATTAGGGTTAGGGGCTTGCCTGCCCCATCTTTTTCTGTTTGCCCCCTCTACCTACCGCAGGAAATCTCTGCCTGCGGTTGGTGTTGCTTTTTCTCTTTTTCGTTTGTGTTGGATTGGTTTGGTAGGGTGTTGCCTTAAGCTTCGGTGTTGCCACCGTCTCCTTGGCCTCCCTGCTGTCTAAGTTTTGTTTCAGGTGACTTGGTTCGGGAACTATCCCCATCGGCAGCCAGTGTCTCTGTCTGTCTTCGGCGGTATGGTTCCCACGAAGCCCAGCGTGCCTCCTCCTTTGGATGTTTTGGCATCACCTTCGTGGTGCAGCTGTGTCTTTGCCTGTTTCGTTCTCTCTTCAGTGCCGCCGCGCTAGGATTGTTTGATGTGCGTTTGCTCCCCTGGGCTCAGGAGAGGTCGACAGACCCCTTTTGGTCCTGGTCACGGGCGTCAGTCGTTGCTCTTCTCTTCTCTGGGGACGTGTTAGCCGACCTTTGTGTGATATTTTGTATCATGTAAATTCTTGTGCATAGTTTTGTCTCCGCTTTGTTAGGGAGTTTCTTCTCTTTTTTGTTTTACTCCTGGTAAAATCCCCATTGCATAGACTCATTATTATTTATTGATTTGCCTGGCTGGAGTCTTCAGACTCTATCCGTTTCATCAAAAAAAACATACTTGTAAATGACACCCAAAAAGGGCATCATAGTTCTAATTTTGAATGACGTGTCTTCAAAGCATTTAGGTTTGCCTACTACAAAAGCATTAAATCTATGTGCCATGAATTTGTTTTTTGATCCGGGTTGAAGATGAACTGACTTAGTGGAGTGCACAATGAATTCTCCACAATAAGCAAACATAAAATTTTATCGCGCTGAATAAAAAACACCTAATGATTCTTCTTAGCAGAAGTGAACGTTAGTAGGCCATGGAACTCAACTTGCTTTATCTTCTATTTATCCTTGTAAAAAAATTATTAATAACTACCATAAACTATCATCATCGATTAGACCTCAATGAAATTTGAGTCACTTGCACAATTTTGAGTGAAAGACAACACATACAAATTTTTATGACTTGGAAAAATGGAGAAGGGGAGAAAAAAGAAAGGTAGTTCAGAAAATTTTATTGTAGAAGTTTATGTTAGCTATTTGTAGAGCAATGAATTTATTAGCTGTGTAAGATTCTAAGAATAGAAGTGCCTACTGGAAAAACATAAATATAGTATCATAGTTTTCATCCAAAAAGTCCAGGAAGTAACAATGAATATAGAAAATTTGTTCATTAGCTGATATGGTTAAAAATAGGGTTACATCGGAACCGTTCAAATTGGGCAAGAATCTTAAAGTTACAGGGGCAAGATGGTAATTTCACCTACAGACGGGTCCAAAATGGGAACCGGGTCTCTCCTCTTGGATCCGATAACCCATGAACAGATCTGTCCAACCTAGAACAGGTCACAACCAGTTAAGGACCTGTTCAACAGGATATGAGGAAATCCTGCCTCGTCCTTATCCTGAGGAGTGGTTCTAACCACCTCTACCCATCCACACCGGGAAGTAGGAATTCGTTCTTATCCTAAAACAGATCCCCACGGCGACTATAAATACCCCCTACCTCCTACCGTTACAAGGTGATTACTCTTTGTCTACTAAAGCTCTTTTCCTTTTCTTTTCTGTGTATTGACAAGAGCATCAGAGGGTTCGTCGTCGGGATCCATCCTGATGTTTCGAACGTTTGTGCAGGTCCACGGGAGCACCAAGGAGTCAGCCTATCAACTAGGGAAGAAGTCAGGTTTGGCCTGTTCGAGTTCCTACGAATCCATAAATTCTATCTATTGCTCCCACACTAGATTCAGCAGCAACAGATTGGCGCCGTCTGTGGGAACTCTCAAATAGCTATCCGACCTTCCTCCTTCAACCAAAGCCACTCCTAGCAATGCCTCCTAAGAGGAAGTCCGCGCACTCCAACCATAGAACAACCTCTTCTCATCCTCCTCCTCCTCCTCCGGAGGATCTCCCTCCTCCCGTCCAACCGGCCCTACAGCTCGAACAGCAGGTCCCTCAATCTATTATGCAGCCTCTAGGGCCCCAAGTGACCGTTAGGGAGCCCTCTCGGCGGAGCCGCCAGAAGCAACCTATGCACCAAGTTCGGGTTTCCATCCATAATGCCTCCACAGATTCTATGGCCTCCCATAGTCCTCCTACACCGAAGGATCTACGAGATGTGCTCAACAACCGGCAGAACGAGCCCGGGCCCGACCTTCGAATCCATCTAGACGAGAGGCGGACTCGCGAGGCAAACCCTTGTCGGGAGCACCCGAGGGATCGGTCACCCCGTCGAACACACTGCAGGGGGTCCAACTCTCCTCAGAGGCAAATAGAGTCACCCCAGCATCGCCCAAGGCGAAGTCGCTCCCCGGCAGGCTGTCCTGCAGCTCGAGCCCATCGGGAGCAGGAGGCTCCCGTCACAAGGGCGGAATTTCAACAATTCCAGGAGGCGGTCCTTCGGGCGCTCAATGCTGCCCCCAACAACGGTCATAGGACTCCTAGCCCTCAGCCAGCTCCTCGTCATCATCATCGCTCCCTCAGTCCTCGGTCGGCTTCGAGCCATTGTCGTCGTTCCCCAAGTCTTAGGCCGGCTCCGAGCCATCGCTGCCCATCTCCCAGTTCTCGGCCAACTCAAAGCTACTGCTGTAGCCCCAGACCTTTTTGGCACGAAGACGAGTCTCAGGGTTCAGTGAGGTAGGACCGAAGGGAGGACTCCGTCTACCGCCGTCTCTACGAGATGAAGAGGCACCTCGGCTAGCTCGACCGAGATGAAGAGCAACGGGTGAGGAACCTTCACCCGAGCAGGCCCCCATTCTCCTGCACTATCATGGAGGCCCCTGTCCTAGACAACTTCAAGCCTCCACACTTTGAGTCTTACACCGGGGAGTCGAACCCCGTAGATCACATTGAGAGTTTCAAAACTCTCATGATGATCCATCATGCTTCCGATGCCCTCCTCTACAAGACCTTCCCGGCCACCCTCAAAGGTCCCGCTCGAGAGTTGTCACGCCCCGCTTCCCAAAAAGAATACAAAATACGGATATGAGACAAAAGCCCAGCGAATGATTTTTATTATCCATAAGCTATTCAAGAAATCTTTACAACATTCTCAAGAATCATCAGAGTCGGAAACAAAAGAATCAACCACATGCACATAATGAGCCAAAATACCAACAAGAATACTTGAAACCAAATATATAATCTCAAATAGTCATGATCTGAATAAAATAATATCTTGGGTCACATCGCCCAAATACAAGAATAAATCCACGTCTCAAAATACAATATTGTTCAAACAAGCTATAAGAAATAATAATAACAAAATTAGCACTAATACTTCATGTCTCCGATACCATCTGGAACCTGTTCTCCAAAGTCTGCAATTCAACGAATGCAGGAAAGAGGAAAAGAGAAAAATAAGTACCCGTCAATTGCAAGTTACGGGCCACTTATAATGTAGGATACAAGCACATGGGGAAACTAACTAGCAACATGGTATAAGGGTGATGTCAATATAAACAACTAGCATGGTAAAAGTGATCAAGTATACATGGCATAAATCAAGTGTCAAGTAATCAAGTATCATGTAAACATGCATCAAGTGTCAAGTATCATATATTCATGTATCAAGTGTCAAGTTATCAAATCTCATGTAAACAAGTCTCATGTATCATGTAGTCAAGTATCAAGTAAGCATGTATCATGTTCAAGTATCATGTTCAAGTATCCTGTTCAAGTTGTAATACCCTAAATTTTTATCTTAATAAGATATGTTGATTTTTCACGTGTTGTGCACATGCAAAATTTCGTATGCATATTTATTTTTATAAAATTTTCTTTTATAACATGGACAATTATTTCTTTGTTTCCCTTTATCTTTCTCAAAAGCCTATTTTATAAAGCCTAAACTAGTTTTCTTATTTTAAGCCCACTCTAATAATTAAATATTTTTATTAATTAGCCCATAAGCCTAAAACCCACTATTTTGAGGCCCACAAACTTAATTAATCCTTTAAATTGTCACAACTTGTCATGTAGGCACAATTGGTGAACAATTGATTAATTAAATTTATACAAACTTTAAGTAGGGGGATACTAGAAGGGGCACGTGCATACACGTGTGTGTGCTATGCACACCCTAGGAGGCCGGGTATGGCTAAGAGAAGAGTGGGCGAGTGGGTTTGTGTGCATGGATAGTTATTTGCTTATGAGTGGTTGCTACAACTTTCCATCTTATCCTAGCCATTCACCTACAACCATCTAGTGAAATTCTAGCCCTCTAATCTATCCTAAAACTAGTATAAATACCCCCTACCTTCATGTATACAACACTAAGAAAAAAATAATTGAAAGGAAGAAACTATATAGGAGAGTAATATATTAGGAAGTGAAAGACTGAGTGTGCATTTGTGTGTGTGTCCCAACCAAAAGGAGGCTGGTCCATCATCAAGCACTAGGGCAAGCTCGGGTTGCACTAAGGAACAAGAAGGGGAGCATTTTGCAACACAATCTAGGAGGAGAAGGCTACTTTCTTGCATTCTAGGAGACTCTAGGAGCTTTTTATTTCGTGTTTCTCCAAAAAGATGGGTGTTTCTTATACTTCTAGAACTAGATACCATGTTAGGGATAATTTAATGAAATTATTATGAATCAATTAGTTGAAAATTGGAACCATGCTTGTTTAATTAAAAGTGGAATGGTAATTTAGAGAATGTTTGATGGATTGATTGCTAATGAATAAATAGTGAATTAATGTGCTAGAAATCACCATATTGTTGTGCTACATGAATGTTATGGTAAAATTTGTGCTTACAAATAGTTGATTAAATGCATCATGTGTAGTTAATTGTCTAAAATAGAATTTCGTTATTGTAGAAAGATAAGATTTTTGTGTTCTAAAAATGTAATAGGATGTTAATAAGAAAAAGAACAAAAGAACATAGTAGGTTGTGGAATTCTAATTCTAAATTATGAAGAAATGTGTTATTGTTCTCAATGTCGAAAATATGGACATAGAACATAAAGTAGGACCAGAATACATGTTTTATAAATTAAATAATCATTATAAAAATACTGGATTACTGTAAATTTATGTATGTTATAATCTAGAAAATTTTGCTTTCAAAAGAAAAGAAAAAGAAACAAAAATCGTCTTTTTGAAAATTATGAAATGTAGAGATGGACAGAGAACTAGTTCAAATCCAACCAAATTCTTTTCAAAACAATCTAGCCATTTAGACCATTTGGTCGGAATGGTTTCAGTCACTACAATAGCGGGGGGGCTTGGTCTCTGGTCTCGGGTTCGATACTGAGAAGGAGCTTTTATTTTATTTTTTGTAAAAAATTTCAAAATGCCGAAAGCCAATTCACATGGACAATAACCCATATCATATCGCCTTTGTGGCTTTGGCGCAGTGGTCTTGGGCGCTGTCCTTTGGGTTGTTGGTTGTAGGTTCGAATCCGGTTGTGGGTTTTAGTTTAAAAAGTTGTTTTTTTTTTGAAAATTAAGATTTTTTTGAGTTTTAAAAATAAATTAAAATTAAGAAAAATATGGAATTAATTACTGAAATTAATTGGACTTCATGAGAGAATTTTTATAACTTTTGGTAAAGTATAATTGAGAATTTGAGGCTATTTGCAAGAAATGACTTGTTTTTAATTAAATTGTCTTTTGGGATAAAGGAAAAAAATAAATGAGTTATTTTTTAGGAGTTTTAAAAATGAGAATTAGTAATGAGAAATTTGGAAGTTTGATTTGTGTAACTAATTGAAATTACAAATTGTGTAATTAGTATGGATTGAAATAAGAATAAGAGATTTGTGGAATGAATGATCTATTATGACAAGTTGAAATTTTATTGTTTATGCATGAAATGGTGTATGAAAATATAATTAAACGACATGTTGAGTTATGAAGGATATTATGAATATGGATACATGAATACTATGATTATAAAACGTGAACTGTGATTAATCATGAAAAAAGACTTTGTGAGCATGAAAAGCTCAATGTTGTAATTATGAGTTGAAATTAAGAACTAGGGTATAGCTAAGCCTTATACCGGCAATAAAAGAAATGTAGAAATGATATTTGGAATGAAAGGACCAAGATTTGGGTCATGTGAAATGAATGAATAAGACCGGTATAGTGGGAGTGCTAACCCTAAGGGATTAATTTTGTTCATGATTCAATTAAACTAAGGATTAGATACATAGTGAAGATGTGATGAAAGTAAGAAGAAAAGTATTAAGTATGAGGGCCATTGGATTGGAGGTGTGAGAGTATTCACAGGATGTCCCATGATGCGTCATCAGTAGGACGTGGATACTACTCCAGAGTTCCGTCCCGGTGGCGACGCTCGTGGGGTGTTTGGTGACTGCGGGTGGTGTCATGTCTATGGTAAGAGCTGAATTACCACAGGATGCATGCATGATGAGTCATGTGTCAGTGCGTTGGGATTTCCTCCAGGGCGCCTAGACATGAGTTCGTAGGTCATAAAACATCTAGGATACTTACCGTAGTTATAGTAGTAAATTAAGTCATGGCGAGGGATTGAACCCTACAAGATGAAGAACAGTTAAGGGCTTGCCCTCGGACCTATGTAGTATGGGCTGCATAGACTCTGAACAAGTGCGCATTAGTATCATATAATAGAAATATTTGCATTAAGGACTAAGTGCACATTCACAACACGACATCTGTGGGATAGTCCCTTTAGTTCTGTTTGTGAACAAGTTTATGGTTTATTAAGTATTGAGAATCGTTATACTGTTCTTGGCATAGAGATGATGTCTGTGTATAATATTTCGTCGGTTGAATGAACTGACGTGCCCACAGTTTCTATGCAGGGAAAAGGTACATGAAAAAGACTAAAGAAGACCTGATGCTTAAAGATTATTCAACTGTTGTTGTATTTCATTCATTGATGTAAAAATTTGCTTCCGTTGTACAAATGTTGATGCATAATGTAACTCTGATGTAAAGTAAAGTTTTTTATTTCCTTGTAAAATTGTACGAAGAGAAGTGAAAAGATCCTGTGGAACTCGAATTCAGTGATAATTGGGATTCGGGGTGTTACACAAGTAGCATGTATCAAGTCTTATAGTTATTACTATCTAAGTAGCACTTCATACAGCCCACCTTACATGTTGCTACAACAAACAGTTTTGCTTTAGATTTCATAGTGGACCATAGAGGGCAGTATACTTGGGAACAAGTCAAGTAATCGAGCTCCAAGCTCCAAGCTCCAAGTATCATGTAATCACGTGTCAAGTGTGCAAGTGGCAAGTATCGTGTCTTGCGTGTAAGTATCAAGTAATCACGTATCAAGTATCATATCTCAAGTAATCACGTAGGATCAGTGGATCCCCTTCCGAGTATATTTCTGAATTATCCACTATTAGATCTGTCCCTTAAACCCCGGCTTGGTTATTTATTATTAATATCAAACAAGCATGTATATGTGAAAAATATATCAAGAATAACATGGCATGATCATGTGACAAGTGCAAGTTACAAGATAAACATGTATGGGTACAAGATAACTCATAAAATAATAAAATAGACAAATCTCAAGTTCAGGACAGCAAGACCATACTGTAGTAAAACAGTGGTTCCCAGTGTTATAAACAAGCAAAACTTGATCTGTCGAAGGATCTGAAAAATAGACTTCCACACGAATCCAGCAAATATAAATAAGTTATATATTGATTCACAAAAACATGGCTCAAAACTGATTTGAATACAGAAATTAGGTTCAGCCAGAAATCAAAAAAACGAATTCAAGAACAAGAAAACAGCATGAAAACACATTAAATAATTCCACAAAAAATCTGGGGTATTCCCCTATATGTCCAGTATCTAAATATAAAGTCAGAATTTTCCAGTAAAAGTAGATCAGTCATCAAAAATAAGAAAGCATAAAGAAACCATAGTTTGGCAAATCTGGAATTCCCAACACTGCTGTACGAAAACTATGATATCTCGCAACCAGTGAAACGAAATGTAATTCCGCCAAAGGGATATGAAAATTGATAAAATATAACAACTTTCATATTTCACAAACATTTTTCATACAGTGAAAGGAATCATAGTGAAAATAAGGTTCTTTACCGAACAGCGAGTAAAATACAGCAAGTATGGATTTCATAAGCGAGCATGAAACAACACATAAAACTCTTCAATAAAATTCACCAAAATTCTGGGTAATCTCTAACTAGATAAAGAAATACTGACCAAAGTTTTGGATCAAAATAATATATGTAGCATAATTCTTTAAAATGATTTGTCATCAAAATTACCAAAAAACAGAATCTAGAAAAGATCGACACCTCTGTAGTAAAATAGTCATAACCCAATCATACGAAAACAAAATCGAGCAAGGTCAGAGGAGTTTGAAAATAGATGAAATTTTCTAAAACTCATGTTTTATACCGAAATTAAGATACTGACTTTAACACAGTCCAAAACAGCAAACAAAACAGATCAGCGACAAAGTACATATTTTTCCTTTAAAAACAAAATCAACATAGATCCAATAAAATTGATCCAAACACACGCAAACATGAAATCTAGTCTACCAAATGTCCAAATATCATAATTTAGGGTATCTAACAAGTCCATACCAAATATATCACATGGATCTCAACCAAATCACGAATTCTCACAAAAGTCTCACATACATGATCAAAATCAAGAACTGGTAAAACCTAAGTTAATTCATGTCCATATTGTGTCGTGAGTCAACTATGGTTAAATTTGCACAATAGAGACAAAAACCATCAAGCATATCACAAACAAGAGTCGTCTCTAGACCCAACTACACTATAGGTGGTATTTTTGACTTGTATCAAACAAATGAATTGGAGTACAAGTTACTTGCCTTAACCGAAGATGAAGAACGACGAAAACCAAGAGTAAGAGAAAAACCCACGAACGAAAATCCACGAATCAACAAAACCAAGCAACTAGAGCAAAAATCTCCACACGAACAAAACTCCACAAAGCAAGAGAAAAATAGTGGCTTGCAGCCACATGGGAACACCACGAGAGAGAACTAGGGTTTGTGTGATGTGAGGTGGTTGGGATATGCAAGAGGGATGATCGGGGGATGTGGGAAGAAGTGGCTCGGGTGTAGGAGATGGGGCGACTCGGGTTGAAAGTAGGCCGGAGGAGAGGGGGGTGTGCTCGGTCTGAGATAGGGTCGGCCTGAAGTAGGGTCGGCCGGGGGCTTGGGGTTGTGTGCGGGTCGGGATACAAGCAAGCAGTGGGAGAAAGAGAGGGAGGCCGGGTTTGTGAAGGAGAGGGGAATTAGGGTTAGGGTTTAGTGGAGAGGGTTTTATATATATAGGGTTTAGTTGTGGGTTAATGGGTTAATGGGTATTAGGAGTAGTAGTAGGTTTACCCATGGGTTTTGGGTTTGGGTCAATTAAATAGGAATACCAATAGGATCGGGGTTTTTAAATTGGCTTTGGTAAAATCTTATTAGGGATCATATAATAGGATTGGGAAAAAAATAGGACCACCAAATCACCACCACAACCATCCAAGAAAAATAAAATACGAATAAAGGGAATGAGACCAAAAAAATGAAGAAAGAACAAAAACTAATGAAGAACGAAACAAAAGAGACACCCAATCAAACACAAAAAGCTCAAAACGAAATAAAACGAATATATATCGAAATAACTCCAATATACGGTTCAGAAAAAAATACAAGAGAGAAAATATGCCAAAACGAAAAATACACTCAAAAATACACAAAATGAAAAACAGGGGTTATAATCCTACCCACCTAACAAGAAGAATTTCGTCCTCGAAATTCAAAAAGAAGATACATAGGGTAACCCCAAAACAACCAAAAGACCAAAAATAAAACTACTCAAACAAATGAGGAAACTTCTTCTGAATCTTCTCCTCCAGCTCCTAGGTCGACTCACCAGGTGAGTGAGGATCCCAAGCAACACGAACAAACTTGATGACCTTGTTCTTAAGCACTTTCTCCCGCCGATCCACAATAGCAACTGCCGAAATCTCACAAGTCAAATCCGGCCGAATGGTCAACTTAGAATAGTCGATCATGTGGCTCTCATTTTGGATATATCTCCTGAGTTGTGAGATATGGAAAACATCGTGCACTCCTGATAAAGCTGGCGACAAAGCAAGACGATAGGCCACCTTGCCTACTCGCTCCAAAATCTCAAACGGTCCAATAAACCTAGGGCTAAGCTTGCCCCTACCACCGAACCGAATGACACCACGCCACGGCGATACCTTTAGGAAAACATGGTCACCAACACCAAACTTCAAAGCTCTCCGATGGACATCGGCCCATCGCTTCTGCCTGTCCTGAGCTGCCTGCAAGTACTTCCTGATCTGAACCACTGCATCCACTGTCTTGGTGATCAACTCCGGACCCAACAACTTTCTCTCACCAATGTCATCCCAGCACAGTGGTGATCTGCACTTCTGCCCTTAGAGTGCCTCGAACGGAGCAGCTTTAATACTGGCCTGAAAGCTGTTATTATACGAAAACTCTACGAGATGCAAATAATCCTCCCAAGACCTACCAAACTGAAGCATACAGGACCTCAACATGTCCTCAAGAACCTGAATAGTCTGCTTTGACTGTCCATCAGTCTGGGGATAAAAAGCTGTACTATACTTTAATTTACTCCCCAAACTGTTCTGAAGACTCTCCTAGAATTGAGATTTGAATCTCGTATCCCTGTCGGATACAATACTGACTGGAACCCCATGAAGTCTAACAATCTCTTGCATGTACCTCTCAGCTAGGCTCTTAGTAGACTATCCGACACAAAAAGGAATGAAGTGAGCACTCTTCGTCAAACGATCGACAATCACCCAAATGGCATTATGACCCTTAGGACTTCTCGGCAAAGCAGTCACAAAATCCATAGTGATATGTTCCCATTTCCACTCTGGAATAGGAAGCAGTTAAAGAAGTCCAGCGGTTCTCTGATGCTCTGCCTTAACCTGCTGGCAGATCAAACACTGAGCAACATACTGAGCCATAGCCCTTTTTCATACCCTGCCACCAGAAATGAAGCTTCAAATCTCGATACATCTTAGTACCGCCAGGATGGATAGAATACGAAGACTGATGGGCTTCCTCAAGAAACCTCTTACGAATATCACCTTTCGGGACACATAATCTGGACCCAAAACAAAGCGATCCATCGGAGTGAATAACCATGTCCGTTCTAGACCCAGACTCAATCTCAGCTTGAAATCTCTGCAACTGTGCATCACTAACCTGCGCCTCTTTAATCTGATCAACAAGAGACGACTGCAGCTGAAGCACCAAACAACTCCGATCAGAACTCGGCAACAAAACTTCCAACTCCAACCTCCTCATCTACTCAATCAGATCCCTCTGCATAGTCAAGAACATAACTGTCAGTCTCCTGCTCAAAGAATTTGGCACCAAGTTTACTTTACCAGGATGGTATTGCAAACTGATGTCATAATCGGCCATAAGCTCCAACCAATGCCTTTGCCTCATGTTTAACTCCTTCTGGGTGAAGACGTACTTGAGACTTTTGTGGTCTGTAAAGATCTCCACTCGGTCCCCAAGTAAATAATGTCTCCACAGCTTCAAAGCAAAAATCACTGCTGCTAACTCCAAGTCATGAGTCGGATAGTTCTTCTCATGCGGCCTCAACTGTCTCGATGCATACGCAACGACTCGGCCCTTCTGCATCAAAACTGCTCTAAGACCCTTACCAGAAGCATCACAGTGAATTACAAATCTGCCTGAACCATTGGGAATAGTCAACACAGGCGCTGACGTCAATCTGTTCTTCAACTCAACAAAAGCTCCATCACACTCATCAGACCAACAGAACTTCTGATCCTTCCCAGTTTACTTAGTTAACGGTCCTGCTATCTTCAAAAAATCTTGGACGAACTTCCGATAATAGCCAGCCAAACTGAGAAAACTCCCGACTTCTGAAACTGACTTGGGAATAGGCCAATCCTTCACGGCCTCAACCTTGGCAGGATCCACAGAAATACCATCACCTGAGATAATATGCCCCAAGAATGAAATCCTGTCGAGCCAAAACTCTCACTAGCTGAGTTTCCCATAGAGCTGATTCTCCCTCAAAGTCTGCAGAACCACTTTAAGATGCTCAGCATGATCTTCCCGATTCTGAGAATACACCAAAATATCATCAACGAAGACCACCACAAATCTATACAAGAACTGAGAGAAGACCCGGTTCATAAGACTCATGAATGCAGCCGGCTCGTTCGTAACTCCGAACGGCATCACAAGATACTCATAGTGCCTGTATCTAGTCCTGAAAGTAGTCTTCTGTAAATCTGCAGCCTTCACCTTAACTTGGTGATACCCAGAATGAAGATCCAACTTTGAGAAAACAGCAGCCCCACTCAACTGATCAAATAAATCATCAATCCTGGGTAACGGATACCGATTCTTCACAGTAACTCTGTTCAGTTCTCGATAATCCATGCACAGTCACGACCACCATCCTTCTTGTCGACAAAAAGGACCGAAGCACCCCAAGGCAAAACACTAGGTCTGATGAAACCCAAATCAAGCAACTGCTGAATCTGCACTTTAAGCTCTACTAGCTCAACCGGTGCCATCCTGTAGGGACTCTTCGATATCGGTGTTGTTCCAAGATGAACATCAATACCGAATTCCACTTTCCTATCAGGGGATAAGCCAGGCAACTCATCTGGAAAAATATCCAAGAAATCTCAAACTACTAGAGGCGCAGCCTTACAGCTTGAATGCAATTCCATCGCACCAATCTCTTGATCAATTGCAGCTCGGCGAAGGGAAGACTCCCCAGCATGGAACTCAAATTCTGTGCAATCTGGAATCCAGAACACAACTTTCTTGGCACGACAATCAATAATGGCTGGGGTTTTACCCAACCAACCCATACCCAGAATAATGTCGAACCCCGAATTCCTAATTACAATCAGATTGGCTTTGAACTCTGTGCTACCAATAATCACGGGACATTGCCTGCACTCTCGAGAACAAATGGCAACTCTACCACCTGTCACAATGTTCCAAGCCTCTGACATATTGCTGCACTCCAACTGATGGCGAGCGACAAATCGAGAGGAGACAAAAGAATGGGTCGCCCCAGAATCAAACAGAACATGAGCAGGGAAAGAGCACACAAGCACAACACCTAAGATAGAAAAAAATAGAAGCGACAAGAAAAAGGAGAGTTGAACAGGGGTGTGGGAAAACAAAATACAGAAGACAACAGAAAGAAGTAAAGCAAGGGAAATGAAGAAAAACAAAGAGAAACAACAAATAATAAAATAATAA
This sequence comes from Hemerocallis citrina, assembly GCA_017893485.1. NCBI lineage: Eukaryota > Viridiplantae > Streptophyta > Magnoliopsida > Asparagales > Asphodelaceae > Hemerocallis > Hemerocallis citrina. The sequence goes on from CM030362.1 coordinate 133,039,152, forward strand.
AACAAAAGGTACCTACAACCATACCCTCAGCTGAGTCAGCATCTGCAGCAGTCAGGTTGAAAGCCTGACCTCTCCTCAGAACAGCGGTCCTCTGAACGACAATCTGATGCTGGGGAGGAAGCGGTGGTCTAACTGGACCATGAGCTGTGGCAACTGGCTGAACAGGACCCCTGGCTGGAGGAGCCAACCGCGGGCAGTCCCGCACCGAATGATCAGCGGCACCACATCCAAAATAGCGACGATTGACACATCGGTAATCCTTGCGCTCATGCCCTGGGATGCGGCAAAAGTCGCAGAAACCAACTCTCAGAGGACCCGCAGAAGAGTAAGGAGCTGCCCTGACTGGAGGGGTTGGAACAGGTCTCTAAATAGGCCCACCAGAAGACGTAGCAACTGAGTGCGGAACAGTCTGCTGAGAAGAAGCCAAACCACCACGAGTCTGCTCCTGGAACTTCGCTTCCTCAAGAGACTTAGCATAGGTACGCAAGCGAAGAGAGACAAGCTGCACCTTGATGTATCGCTCAAATCCCAAAATGAACCTACGAGCCCTATCCTCTTCGTTCACCATAAGAATGGCTGCGAAGCGGCTAAGTCTCGTAAACTCAGCTGCGTACTCATCCACAGACCTGGAACCTTGTTTCAAGAAAGTCTTATGTTACAATATTGCATGAACAATATGTAACAAAATTCTATTACTAGAAATAACGACCATCCTGTTTCAGGGCTAAGAATTGTTACTCCATCTCAACACTGGTGCTGCTAGGAAAGAATTTCTCCAAGAAGCTCCTAATGAAAGTGGCCCAAGTGATCGGTCTTTCAAGCCTTTCGGACTCAGACCTCCACCAGATATGAGCCAAGTCCACCAACTAGATGGTAACCACATCCACACGATCTGCATCAGCCACTCTAGTTGCCAAAAGCAGTTGCTCCATCCGAATCAACCACTGTTCAGCCTCCAAAGCCGTCTCAGTGCCTGAAAACCTGTCGGGATGCAGCCTTATAAAGTCTATGATCGTTCCCGGACGGGGTGGAAGAACATCCTGCCTAGGTGCAACAGGTGGAGTAACTTGAGCGGTTTCCAAAGCAGCCATCACCAAATCACTATGGTTATGCTACTGATTAATCAAGCACTTAAGCACAGCAGTGACTGCCTCAATCGGGTCACCCTGCAACTGCAAAGTAGAACCTCTGCATGCCATAGTCTGCACAAAAACAAAAACAGTTAGCATTCAGATCAATGTTGATAATATTTGATTCATTTATGCATGCTTGGTTGGTGAAATATTGCGCAGATTCCAGTTCGAGCCAAGCTTGTTTATTATATTAGGAAACTAATACATTAGCTAAACCTGGTGCTCTAATACCACTAAAATCACTGTCAAGTCCTGCTTCCCAAAAAAAATACGGAATACGGATACGAGACAAAAGCTCAGCGAATGATTTTCATCATCCATAAGCTGTTCAAGAAATCTTTACAATATTCTCAAGAATCATCAGAGTCGGAAGCAAAAGAATCAACCACATGCACATAATGAGCCAAAATACCAATAAGAATACTTGAAACCAAGTATATAATCTCAAATATTCATGATCTGAATAAAATAATATCTTGGGTCACATCGCCTAAATACAGGAATAAATCCAGGACTCAAAATACAATATTGTTCAAGCAAGCTACCAGAAATAATAATAATAAAACAAGCACTAATACTTCATGTCTCCGATACTATTTGGAACATGTTCTCCAAAATCTGCAATTCAACGAATGCAGGAAAAAGGAAAGAGAAAAATAAGTACCCGTCAATTATAAGTTACGGGCCACTTATAATGTAGGATACAAGCATATGGGGAAACTAACTAGCAACATGGTATAAGGGTGATGTCAACATAAACAACTAGCATGGTAAAAGTGATCAAGTGTACATGGCATAAATCAAGTATCAAGTAATCAAGTATCATGTAAACATGTATCAAGTGTCAAGTATCATATATTCATGTATCAAGTGTCAAGTTATCAAATCTCATGTAAATAAGTCTCATGTATCATGTAGTTAAGTATTAAGAAAGCATGTATCATGTTCAAGTATCCTGTTCAAGTATCCTGTTCAAGTAGCATGTATCAAGTCTTGTAGTTATTACTATCAAGGTAGCACTTTATGCAGCCCACCTTACATGGTTGTTACAACAAATAGTTTCATTTTAGATTTCATAGTGAACCATAGAGGGCAGTATACTCGGGGACAAGTCATGTAATCGAGCTCCAAGCTCCAAGTATCATGTATCATGTAATCACGTGTTAAGTGTGCAAGTGGCAAGTATCGTGTCTTGCATGCAAGTATCAAGTAATCACGTGTCAAGTATCATGTCTCAAGTAATCACGTAGGATCAGTGGATCTCCTTCCGAGTACACATTTCTGAATTATCCACTATTAGATTTGTCCCTTAAATCCCGGCTTGGTTATTTATTATTAATGTCAAACAAGCATGTATATGTGCAAAATATATCAAGAATAACATGGCATGATCATGTGACAAGTGCAAGTTGCAAGATAAACATGTATGGGTACAAGATAACTCATAAAATAATAAAATTGACAAATCTCATGTTCAGGACAGCAAGACCATACTGTAGAAAAACAGTGATTCCCAGTGTTATAAACAAGCAAAACTTGATCCGTCAAAGGATTTGGAAAATAGACTTCCACACGAATACAGAAAATATAAATAAGTTATATATTGATTCACAAAAATATGGCTCAAAACTGATTTGAATACAGAAATTAGGTTCAGCCAGAAATCAGAAAAACGATTTCAAGAACAAGAGAACAGCATGAAAACACATTAAATAATTCCACGAAAAATCTGGGGTATTCCCCTATATTTCCAGTATCTAAATATAAAGTTTAAAAACTTTTTAGTATAAGTAGATCAGTCATCAAAAATAAGAAAGCATCAAGAAACCATAGTTTGGCAAATCTGGAATTCCCAACACTGCTGTACGAAAACTATAATATCTCGCAACCATTGAAACGAAATCCAATTCTGCCAAAGGGATATGAAAATAGATAAAATATACTAACTTTCATATTTCACAAATATTTTTCATACAGTAAAAGGAATCATAGTGAAAATAAGGTTCTTTACCGAATAGAGAGTAAAATACAGCAAGTATAGATTTCATAAGCTAGCATGAAACAACACATAAAACTCATCAATAAAATTCACCAAAATTCTGGGTAATCCCTAACTAGATAAAGAAATACTGATCAAAGTTTTGGATCAAAATAATATATGTAGCATAATTCTTTAAAATGATTTGTCATCAAAATTACCGAAAAACAGAATCTGGAAAAGATCGACACCTCTGTAGTAAAACAATCATAACTCAGTCATACGAAAACAAAAACGAGAAAGGTCAGAGGGGTTTGAAAATAGACAGAATTTTCTAAAACTCATGTTTTATACCGAAATTAAGATACTGACTTTAACACAGTCCAAAACAGCAAATAAAACAGATCAGCGACAAAGTACAAATTTTTCTCTTAAAAACAAAATCAATATAGATTCAAGAAAATTGATCCAAACACACCCAAACATGAAATCGAGTCTACCAAGTATCCAAACATCATAATTTAGGGTATCTAACATGTCCACACCAAATATATCACATGGATCTCAACCAAATCACGAATTCTCACAAAAGTCTCATATACATGATCAAAATCAAGAACGGGTAAAACCTAAGTTAATTCATGTCCATATTGTGTCGTGAGTCATCTATGGTCAAATTTGCATAATAGAGACAAAACCCATCAAGCATATCACAAACAAGAGTCGTCTCTAGACCCAACTACACTATAGGTAGTATTTTTTATTTGTATCAAACAAATGAATTGGAGTACAAGTTACTTACCTTAACCGGAGATGAAGAACGACAAAAACCAAGAGTAGGAGCAAAACCCACAAACGAAAATCCACGAATCAACGAATCCAAGCAACTAGAGCAAAAGTCTCAACACGAACAAAACTCAACAAAGCGAGAGAAAAATAGTGGCTTGCGGCCACAAGGGAACACCACGAGGGAGAACTAGGGTTTGTGTGATGTGAGGTGGTCGGGATATGCAATAGGGATGATCGGGAGATGTGGAAAGAAGTGGCTCGGGTGTAGGAGATGGGGGGGACTCAGTTGGAAAGTAGGCTGGAGGAGAGGGGGGTGTGTTCAGCCTGAGGTAGGGTCCGCCTGAGGTAGGGTCCGCCTGGGGCTTGGGGTTGTGTGCGGGTCGGGATGCAAGCAAGGAGAAGGAGAGAGAGGGGGAGGCCGGGTTTGTGAAGGAGAGGGGAATTAGGGTTAAGGTTTAGTGGAGAGGGTTTTATATATATAGGGTTTAGTTGTGGGTTAATGGGTTAATGGGTATTAGGAGTAGTAGTAGGTTTACGAATGGGTTTTGGGTTTGGGTCAATTAAATAGGAATACCAATAGGATCGGGGATTTTAAATTGGCTTTGTTAAAATCTTATTAGGAATCAAATAATAGGATTGGGAAAAAAATAGGACAACCAAATCACCACCACAAACATCCAAGAAAAATAAAATACGAATAAAAGGAACGAGACCAAAAAAACGAATAAAGAACAAAAACTAATGAAGAACGAAACAAAAGGGACACCCAATCAAACACAAAGAGCTCAAAACGAAATAAAACGAATATATATCGAAAACAACTCCAATATATGGTTCAGAAAAAAATATAAGAGAGAAAATACGCCAAAACGAAAAATACACTCAAAAATAGACAAAATGAAAAACGGGGGTTACAAGAGTGGTATTCAAGGCTCGCTCCAGCCTCTATTTTCTCCTTCGATCAGTTCGAAGGCCTCTTCCTCACCCATTTCATGAGCAGCCGCCGCTCCGAGAAGGCCAGCACCTCTCTACTCTTCCTCAGCTAAAGGAAGGGCGAACGACTGAGAGATTATGTCAAGAGATTTATCGCGGAGGCTCGGTCTATTGCTTCATTGGATCATTCAGTGGCTTCGGCCGCATTCCAATCCAATGTCATCAACCCTGATCTCAGGGCGTCCTTGGCCAGGAAGCCTCCTCGGGACTTCTCCGAGCTCCCTCTCAGGAGTGAGAAGTATATCAGAGCTGAAGAGGCTCTCAATCACCCTTCTCTGGAGGGGTCGTCTTTTGAGAACAAACGGAAGGCTGCTGAAGAAGAAGGGGATAAGAAGCTCCAAAAAGACAATGGGGGTCAGCATCGCCCTCTCCCTTCGAGAAATTCACTCCGCTTAATGCGAGTGTATCCACCATCCTAATGGAGATCGGGAACGAGGGTCTCATACTTCCTCCCCCTATTATGAATACTCCTGGAAAGAGGAGAGACCAGAATAAGTGATGTCGTTTCCACCGGGACCATGGGCACGACACAGACGAATGTCGGGTCCTAAAAATCGAGATTGACGCCCTCATCTAGAGAGGGCAGCTCACTCGCTTCGTAAGGAGGGACAGGGCTGATCAGCCCCCACCCCCATGGGGGCTAACAGATGAGCAGAGCAACAAGTGGAGACTCAGGAGGAAGAAGCGGTGGTCGTCCTACACCTGATACACGGAGGCCCGATGGGGGGAGATTCTAACTCCTCCCGAAAAGCCTTCGTTCGGAAAGTGAACGCTGTCCAGAGCCATCACCCTCCGAAGGGCCTTGGGGTCCCAGTCACGTTCTCTGACAGGGACCTTGAGGGCATCCGCATGCCCCATTGCGATGCCCTCGTTATCAATCTTCGAATGGCAAACTTCGATGTTCGCCGGGTCTTGGTGGATAAAGGCAGCTCTGTTAATATCCTTTTCTGAGAGGCGTTCAAGGGCCTCCAACTGTCGAGAGATAGGATCAAACCTGCAGGTTACACTTTTCACGGGTTCATTAGGGTCCCGGTGACGATCGAAGGAGTTATAACCCTCGACATAACTGCTGGAAAGGCCCCGGTAACTCGTATAGAGCCGATGGGCTTTATGGTGGTGGACGTCAAGGCCACCTATAATGTTATCCTGGGTCAACCAAATTTGGCCGCACTCCAAGCTATCCTTTCGGCCTACCACATGAAGATGAAGTTCCCTACGCCCTCAGGAGTGGGAGAAGTGAGGGGAAGCCAAGAAGCGGCTCGGAAGTGCTACATGACCTCGATGGGAGGTCCAGTTCTCTCCCTAGAAGCCCTCAAACTTCCACAGGAAGGTAGCCAGACTATCACCGAGCCAGTGGACGAACTGGAGGAAGTGGCCTTCTCTGAAGAAGACGCCACAAAGATGTTCTGCATCAGCAAGGCTCTTTCCCACTCCGTTAAGCAGGACATCTCCCAGTGGATATGGGAGAATCGTGACCTCTTCTCTTGGACCGCGGAAGACATGCCCAGGATCTCAGAGGAACTACTATTGCACCACCTAAGCATCGCCCCGGGGGTCAAGCCTGTCCAACAGAAGAGGTGAAAGTTCGCTCCCGAGCGCCAACAGGCAATCAAGGAAGAAGTTGGGAATCTCTTGAATGCCCGATTCATCCAGGAGGTGAACTATCCCGAGTGGCTGTCCAATGTGGTGATGGTCAAGAAGGCCAACGGGAGCTAGAGGATATGCATCGACTTCACCGATCTCAATAAGGCATGCCCGAAGGACCATTTTCCCCTTTCCAGCATCGACGCCCTGATCAATGCGACCTCCGGGCACGAGCTCCTCAGTTTCATGGATACTTTCTCGGGGTACAACCAGATCCGGATTTCCCTCCCGACATCCCGAACACCTCGCTCTTAAGCAAGCCAGTGCCTGGGGAGGTCCTCTACCTATATCTCGCCGCTTCGGAGCAGACCCTCAGTGCAGTCCTTGTAAGAGAAGAGGATAGAATGCAAAGACCCATCTATTATGTGAGTAAGGTCCTCTGGGATGCTAAACTCCGTTACCCGAAGCAGGAGAAGATGGCTCTCGCCTTGGTTATGGCGGCTCGAAAGCTCTGCCCCTACTTCCAGTTTCATTCGGTAGTCATTCTTACCGACCAACCACTCAAACAAGTTCTCCACAAGCCCGAGACCTCCGGGCATCTTATGAAGCGGTCCATTGAGCTAAGCCAAGAACATCGTCTTATGAAGTGGTCTTATGAAGTCTTATGAAGATAACATCAGCTACCAGCCCAGAACAGCAATCAAGGCCCAAGCTCTGGCAGAATTCATTGTGGAGAGCACCATCCCCGACCCTTGCAAGTCATGTGCCGACCCCTTGGTTTGGACCGTTTATGTGGATGGATCTTCTTGCGCCGACGAAAGTGGGGCTGGCATCATCTTGACCGGCCCAGACGCTTTCGTCCTCCAATACTCCTTACGCCTAAACTTTCTGGCATCAAACAACGAAGTAGAGTATGAGGCCTTCATAGAGGGGTTCTGTAGGGCTCGCAAAACAGGGGCTAAGCGCGTCAGTCTTCAGCAACTCGCAGTTGTTCGTCAACCAAGTGTCAGGGGAATACGAGGCAAGGGACGAGCGCATGGCCAAGTATTTGCGAAGGTTAGGGGGCTACTAGTGTAATGCCCCGATTCCAGTAACTGAAAAACCGTGACATAAGCCATAATCTTTTCTTTAATTAGCCACAATACACAAAAAAATAGGAAAATTTAAATCTTTTTATTCAACAAAAATGTATTATAAATTCGAATGTTACAAAATTACAATACATTACAACAGTGTTACAATAATATCTTTACAATCCTAAGTATTACATATTTTAACATATTACATCAGAGTATAATGAATAAAGAACAACACTTGGTATTCCACTTGGATGCTTTCTAACAAATAAATAATTTATAGCGGAAACTCTAATGAAATTGACTCCTTGCTTTCTTGCCTTGAGTTCTCCTAAAAACTGTACCTGTACTTCTGCAATCCAATACCCATGCTTCTGCAATCCAATACCTGTACTTCTGCAATCCAGTACCTATTGAAGTGGGGACGTCAGTATTCACTGACGCTTTAAGGCTGATAACTAGCAGCAGATCTCAACTAAAGCAAACAGATTAATGAAAAGAGAAACGTGTATATATATTTGAAGTGTCAGTGTATGCTATGACTTAGACCCTAATGCAAGATTAACCAACACAATGATGCACTTATTCTAATGTAAGCAAGTCTCCGGAACAGTATGCAACCCATACTACATATGCCCCTTCTCAAGCCGTTTTCTTCATATATAGGGATTTGAACCCGCGCCATGTATTCTACTTTTGTACCCATCCTGTTCCTGTCATAATACTACATGACTGGCGACTATTGCCCGGCGTACCGGACCTCACTCAAAAGCCAACACGAACTACAAGATACTTATCAACCTTCTTCCCTGCCCTCAACTGGTCATGAGAAGGCATAGAACCTGCCGGGATCGTAGGGTCTATTTTCCTAGGAAACCCTCTCGTTCTTATCATGGCACATTCAGGAATTAACAATCAAGATACGGAACCCGTGCTCCCAACTTGTCATGAAAAAGCACCACCCGTATCCCTTTGACAGGGGAATACATTCCGATAACGCCACCTAGTGTCAGCTTATAGGAGAGGTTGGATTATAAGGTATCACCCCTAACACCAACTCTCACCCTTTGGCAATTTATAGATAAAAATAGTTAAGTAACTGTTACTACCCTAACGATATCACTAACCCTAACCAACAAGCGAGACATGCCACTGTGCTTCCAACTTGGCATGAAAAAGCACCATACGTGTTCCTCTTCTAACCAAACAAGCGAGACATGCACTGTGCTTCCAACTTGATGTGAAAAATCACCGTACGTGTCCCTCTTCTAACTAAACAAGCGAGACATGCACTGTGCTTCCAACTTGATATAAAAAAACACCACACGTGTCCCTCTTCTAACCAAACAAGCGAGGCATACAGTGTGCTTCCAACTTGACATGAAAAAGCACCGAACATGTCCTTCTTCTAACTAAACAAGCGAAGCATGCACTGTGCTTCCAACTTGACATTAAAAAGCACCGTACGTATTCCTCTTCTAACTAAACAAGCGAGACATGCACTGTGCTTCCAACTTGACATGAAAAAGTATCGCATGTGTCCCTCTTCTAACCAAACAAGTAAGGCATGCACTATGCTTCCAACTTGACATGAAAAAATACCGTACGTGTCCCTCTTCTAACTAAACAAGGCATGCACTGTGCTTCCAACTTGATAGAAAAAGCACTGTACGTATCCCTCTTCTAACTAAACAAGCAAGACATGCAGTGTGCTTCCAACTTGACATAAAAAAGCACCGTATATGTCCCTCTTCTAACTAAACAAGTGAGACATGCACTGTTCTTCCAACTTGATATGAAAAAGCATCGTACGTGTCCCTCTTCTAGAGAGTGTAACTATTTGTCGACACAATTAACCTAGTCTTAACCTAGACTTCTCAAGATCTCCTCGGATCCACTCACAGCCTACCTATTCAAGACAATACCTACATACGAGCCCAATGAGCTTCATACAAGACCATACATACATACGAGTCAAATAAGCTATGTATGAGACCGCAACTACATACGGGCCAGTCGAACTCCGTATGAGACAGCAACATACATACGAGCCAAATAAGCTACGTATGAGACCAACAGCTACATACGGGCCAGGCCAGCCACGTATGAGACAACAACATACATACGAGCTAAATAAGCTACGTATGAGACCAACAGCTACATACGGGCTAGGTAAGCCGCGTATGAGACAACAACCTACATACGTACCAAATAAGCTACGTATGAGACCAACAGCTACATACGGACCAGTCGAGCCATGTATAAGCAAAACCACCCATAAAAACAACCGTACAGGTAATCAACCAAGAAACAACCAAACGTGCTTCTAGTAAACCTTATCTTTTATAATTAGAAGCAACAAAAGAATCTACAACAATCTAAAATAGGCATTCTACCAATGAGAAGCCCAAAAACAACATAAAAGCCTTCCGAAAGCCTCGAAGCAACCAGTGCTACGCTTATCGGATTTTAACAGAAATATACTTTTTAGAAAGGTAAGATTATCTACCACAACTCTCTAGTAGAACAGTGTCTCAGATTCTATAAGGAATCCAAAATCCGGTCCATCGAACACACGCAAACAGTTTACCCAACTGCAGATTTTCAATAAAAAGCTGAAACTTTGCAAGCTGGTAACTTTCGCTCTACTCGTCGGAATCTAACGAAACTAGGCAATTTGAAAAGGTGGAAATATCTACTAAAACTTCCCAGTTGACCAGTTGCTCAGATTCCGCAAGGAAATCCCCGTTTCTACCCGTCGAACATACGCAAATAGTTACCAAACTACCGATTTTCAACAAAAAGTCGAAACTTCCGTAGCTTGTAACTTTTGCTCTACTTATCGAAATCTAACAAAACTAGATAATTTGAAAAGGTGGGAACATCTACTAAAACTTCCCAGTTGACCAGTTGCTCAGATTTCGTAAGGAAATCCAAGTTTCTCCCTATCGAACACACAACTAGTAACAAAACCGCCAACTTGACCTAAGGAAAACTAAAACTTTGAAAGCCCATAACTTCTACTCCACTTATCGAAATCTAGTCAAGATGCCAATTCGGAAAGGGGAGAACGTCTACTACAACTTCTCTAATGGGTCGACTCCTCAGATTCATCAAGCAAGACCCTAAAAAATGACCAAGAAGTTAAACAGTAAGAACCTAGTTTAAATAGCTAATTGCTGTATTTTACAAAGGGCATAACTCCCACTCTGCTTATCGAAATTTAGCCTGAGAAGCCAATCGGAAAGGGGAGGATGTCTACTACAATTTCTCTAATGGGTCTCTACCTCATATTCAACCATTAGGACTCTCAAAAACCTCAATAAGTCAAAACAGTACCTACTCAGTCAGACAGCTTTTTGCTGTATTTTTCCAAAGGTCATAACTCCTACTCCGCTTATCAGAATTCAGCTCGAGAGGCCAATTCGGAAAGGGGAGAATGTCTACTACAACTTCTCAAATGGGTCTCTACCTCAGATTCGACCACTAAGAGGCTCAAAAAAAGCAATCAACAAAAACAGTGAGCAACTCAGTCGAGTTGCTGCCCTGTTTTTGTAACGACCATAACTTTTGCGTCTCTTAACGGAATTTAACGCGAAAGGTCAATTCAGAAAGGGGAGAATATCTACTACAACTTCTCTACAGGGTCCTTATCTCTAATTCTACAAGGAAGACCAACTTCCAGTCCTCCGAACATAAAGCGACACAATCCCCAAAAACACAGTTCACTGTTTTGCCCTAAACATTCGCTGTTTTGGGGGAAACGGTCGTTTAACCCATCAAAACTACTCCGAAAAAACTATAAAAATTACAGCACGCTACTAACACCTAGGAGAACCTCCCACATAAATTTTGGGTCAAGATTCCTCCGTTTACATAGTTAATAAATTCTAATCCTAGAATGGCAAAAATTGAACCTTTATACCTAATTTCTGTTCTACTACTTGAATCCTTACATCCACTTTGTTCTAGTCCATACACAAACATAATAACATGGTGCTACAACTTCATACAACCATAAAAACCCTAAAATAACTAAAAAATGCATGAGATGAGAAACCCCCACCTTATACTTGGTTGGAAGGACTTGCTCCTTTCCTCCTCCTTGCTCCTTGTTCTTGATCTCAAGAACTACACCATGAAAAATGAACCCATGAAAACCTTCTTTTCTTTTGATTGATCCCTCTTTCTTTTCTCTCTCAATTTTTTCTAAAATCAAAACTAGTAAGAAGTAGAAGTAGAAGAAGATGGAGAATGAGATGAGAAAGAGATGGAGAAGAATGAAGAACAAAATGAGAAATGAATGGAATGGGGGAGGGGGAGGGGGAGGCCGGCCATTGAGTAGGAGAGGGAGCGAGAGAGGTGGGGTGTGGGGGAGGTGTTTTGTGGGGGTGGGTTTATTTGGTGAAGGGGGAGGGTTTATTTGCAAATAAGTCTTACAATCAAGCCCCAAACCAATCCAAACCCCCCACTCATGGTGATGGATCAAAAAGAAATAAAATTTGTCAAATCACATACTACACGATTTGTTCTAACGCCCGAAATCGACATAGTTCGATTTCATACGTATATCTGATTATACAGATATTTTTCATTAGTGAAAACGAACAAATATGCACAAAAAATAATTTAATTCCGAGAAATAAAATAATATAATTTTATTACTTGCTCGGAAGATTCCAGTATCAATTTGGTACAAAACAGTCGTATACCGACTAGTATATTTACATATATAATGTCTATTGACAAAACCGGGTGATGTCCACCAAAAATATTTTATTTCGAAAAATAAAAATAAAATAATAATAAAATAATAATTTTTAATACCAGCCCGGGATTTTCCAGACATTTTTCTCAAAAACGAGTTTTTCAAGATTTTGCACAAGTGTACAAAACTGATACAATACGTGTGTATACTTACTAGTACATAAATCCATATAACTTTTTATCAGTAAAAACCAAGTAATTCCCATGAAAATACTTTAATTTAAAAAATAATAATTATATAAATAAAATATCCGTCCGGGATATTACAACTAGCCTTCTTCAAAGATGTCCAACTCCAGCGGGTTCCTCGAGAGAAAAACGCATAGGCGGATCCCTCTCTAAGCTCGCCTCCTCATCTCTCCAGGGTTTGGAACGGACCGTCCTGATAGAAGTCCTACTCAAACCAAGTATCGAGGAAGAAGGCTTAGAGCCAATGGAGACTATGCCCCTTACACTTGGGGAGAACTGGATGAAGCCCCTACTTGAGTACCTTAGGGATGGAGTTCTCCCAGAGGACTCGAAAGAGGCAAGGAGGATCAAGACCCAAGCCGAGCGGTACACACTTCTTGATGCAGTCATGTACAAATGCTCCTACACTCAGATCGACGGCCGACCCTATCTGAGGTGTCTCTCCCCCGAGGAAGCACTCTATGCATGGAAGGAAGCCCATGACGGTATGTGTGGCGCGCACCTGGAAGCAAGCTCCTTCGCTCGCAAACTCCTAAACTACGGGTACTTTAGGCTCACACTACTCAGCGACTCTGAAGAGTACGTCCGCCAATGCGGCTCCTGCCAGAGATTTGCCCCAATCTATCACCTGCCTCAAGCCCAACTCTCCTCCCTATCAAGTCCAATCCCTTTCGCCATGTGGGGGATGAACTTGCTCAGACCGTTTCCTCCAGCGCTGGGCCAGCTGAAGTTTCTGGTTGTAGCGATAGACTACTTCTCCAAGTGGATCAAGTTCGAACCCCTGGCAACCATCACAGAGAATAAGGTTCAGAAGTTCTTTTGGAAGAACATTGTTTGTCGGTTCAGCGTACCTCGTGTTCTCGTGACCAATAATGGAACCCAATTCTCAGGGGCAACTTTCCACAATTTCTGTACCGACCTCGGTATCCAACAGCGGTTCTCTTCAATATCCCACCTACAGCCCTACGGCCAAGCAGAGAATGCTAACCATCAAATCCTCTCCGGCCTAAAGAAGAGGCTCGACAAGTCCACCAAGGGATTATGGGTCGAGCAGCTCCCCAATGTCCTATGGAACTACCGAACCATGAAGAGAACCCAAATAGGAGAGTCTCCTTTCAATCTCACGTATGGCTTAGAAGCCATCATCCCCCTGGAGGTCGGCGTACCCTCTCCCAGGTTGATTGCCTACCGGGAAGAGCAATATGCGAGCCAGCTCTGCAACATCTTGGATCTCATCGATGAGGTCCGAGAAAGAGCTTCTATTCGGCAAGAGACCTACTACTGTAGGATTATGCAATCTTACAACAAGAAGGTCCGTCCCGCCAATCTTAAAGAGGGGGACCTAGTGTTCCGGAAGCTCTCGATCTCCATTTCCAGAAAGAAAGGCAAACTAGCACCCAATTGGGAAGGTCCGTATAGGGTCACCAGAGTTATTTGCTCCGGTGCGTATCAACTTGAAGATCCAGGGGACAGGAAGATACCGAGGACTTGGAACGCCAACCATCTAATGAAGTACCAAGAGGGTGTTGTAACACCGCTCCAAGCAACTTCAGACAACTCTTGAGTCGAGCAGTCTCCATTCGATGCTTTTAATTATCTTGTATTTTTCTTTGAAAAATGTAAGAGCAGCTTGCAACTTAGAAGCAACTGCTCAAATCTTCTCTAATAAAAGCAAGATACTTCCTGGGGTCTTTTGTTTATAATAAACTAGTTGGCCTGTTTGAGACACACAAAATCCTAAATGACATGCTTGGAGTCCAACACTTGGTGCGACTCCGCCTCAAATACTTGCTTCTAAGCCAGTACGAAGCGGATCACCATTCGGAATTGCTCCTACAGCTGTTGATAATCTCTAAACGACATGCTTGGAGTCCAACACTTGGTTCGACCCAGCTTCAAATACTTGCATCTAAGCGAGTACGAAGCGGATCACCATTCGGAATTGCTTCTATAACTGTTGATAATCTTTAAACTACACGCTTGGAGTCCTACATTTGGTTCGACTCTGCTTCAAATACTTGCTACTAAGGGAGCACGAAGCAGATCACCATTCAGAATTGCTTCTACAGCTGTTGATAATCTCTAAACGACACGCTTGGAGTCCAACACTTGGTTCGACTCCGCTTCAAATACTTGCTACTAAGCGAGTATGAAGCGGATCACCATTCGGAATTGCTCCTACAGCTGTTGATAATCTCTAAACGACACGCTTGGAGTCCAACACTTGAATCGACCCCACTTCAAATACTTGCTTCTAAGCGAGTACGAAGCGGATCACCATTCAGAATTGCTCCTACAGCTGTTGATAATCTCTAAATGACACGCTTGGAGTCCAACACTTGGTTCGACTCCACTTCAAATACTTGCTACTAAGCGAGTACGAAGCAGATGACCATTCGGAATTGCTCCTATAGCTGTTGATAATCACTAAATGACAAGTTCGGAGTCCAACACTTGGTTCAACTCCGCTTCAACTACTTGCCCCTAAGCGAGTACGAAGCGGATCACCATTCGGAATTCCTACAACTGCTGACAATTACAAATGCTAGTAAAACACACACGTTCAAGAAACAAGTACTATTTCATTAAAAATTTGAGGTACAATTCTAACTACAGACCAACGACTCATCTTTACATCGAGATATAAAAACTTGTGAAACTAAGATTACAAAATTACAAAGCTACTTTAACCCCTCCTGGGGAAGGGGACACTTCTCTTAAGGGATAGCCGGGGTCGACGGGCATCGTGTTGCGGTGGCCTTGTTCCCATGGAAGTATCTAGACCAGCAAGTCGAGTCACGTCTTCGGCACCTGAAAGCCTGAGTGTTGTCCCGGCAGATGCTCCGCTCGACGAGCCGGCCACTCCCCTCTGCACATCCCCGGGGTGCCTCGAGATAGGGGGTGAGCGCAATGCCAGCTCATGGAACGACATCCCTTGGGAATATTCACCTCGGGGACAAGAACTGGACATTGCTACCTTCGGACAGTCGCCGTAGCCGAAGGTTCTCTGCTTCTAGCTCCACCACCCGTTCCATCAACGACTCGTCCATCACAGAAATTTTTAGCCAAGGCATTCGGCTAGAGCTGCCTTGACGTGGAGCATCGGTAATAGCCCTCCAAAGATGCGCTGCTTCCAAGCTCTTCTCGAGCACGACATTCTTCAGCCCATCTCGTTCGGCCCCGACCATGAACAAGCATTGACGAAGATACTGGAGTCGTAGGTCTTGGTTGAAGGCCATCGAGGGGCACGTCTCCTCTCCTTCAGGGGGCACCTCCCGAGCCTTCTCTTCGAGATGCTTCACCTCGGAGTCACGACGAGCCAGTGTCAGCTTGAGGTGGTTCAGCTCCACCTCGGTTTTGAAAAGCCTCTCCCGAGTCTGAACAAGCCCCAACCTCGTCACCCCTAGACCTGCCTTGAGACGTGTCACTTCGGCAATCCGAGGCACTTCGGCAAGTTGTAACGCTTCGACAATCTGAAAAGAGCTAGAGCACGAAGCTACTAAGTATACACGACTCGTACCCAACAACTCAGAACAACAAAGAGACAGTTCGACGCAATTACAACACTTAGACAAAAAAAGAGTTTCATTTCATTGAATACCGAATGTGGTGGCCAGTCCGCAACAAGGCAATACATAAAAAAAACAACAATAACAAAGTCAGGCAGCCACCTCGAGGTGCTGCTCTGAGGCGCTCCCGCTCGGCATCGTTACTAGCACCCCCTCCGGGTTCGCCACGTCCTCCTCGCCGCCTTCGGTTTCTTCATCCCCTCCTTTGGGCTCGACCTCCGTTAGGGGTATGACCTCCTCACCTTCGATCGAGTCGTAAAGATGATACCCTTTGCTGTCGAAGCTGGGGATGCGAGCAGCGACATGCTTGAGGGCCCGAGCGTAGGACTCCTCCATGTTGGTCAGCATGTGGGCCTCTGCCTCATCTTGGATGGCCTTCTTCGCTTCGGCCACCGCAGATTCACGCTCCTTTAGCGCCTCCTCCGAGGCCTTTAAGGCCTTCTCCAGCTCCGCCTCAGCGCGAGCCTCCCCCCCTCTAGCTCTTCGGCCCTCGCCGCTTTGACCGCTATACGCTCATGCGCCTTGGCCAAAGCTGCCTCTAGGACGGCGATCTCGGCAGCTCGAGACTTCGAGAGCCGTTGCCCGGCCTCAAACAGCTTCACTACCTTGGCTCGCTCTGCCCGGTCTCTGTCGCTCGCCGCCTTCAGCTCCTTCTCCTGCTCGGCGAACTGTTCGAGCATGTGGCTGAAGTGGCATGTGATCTGAAAACCGAAGGCAAAAGTGTGAGAATCAAAAATCGTGTACTCTGAGATTCAGAAAAGCAGAGCGATAAAACTTACCGACATCGTGGCCCAGGCGATCTCCAATGCATCGTCGCCCACGGTGCTAGCCTTCAGCATTGCACGATCCTTCGGGGTCAGAAGGTGGCACACGACTTGCATGTTCATGCCACGTTGCCAAGGAAGCCATCCAGCTTCATCACTCTCCAGTCCGGGACGAAGAGCTTCTTATGTTCCTCGGTGAGGATGGCCTCTGCTTCAGCAGTAAGCAGTGGCACCTCGAGTGCCAGTGCAGCTCCGATCGAGAATGCCCCGCTCGAAGACTCGGGAGCCATGACCCAGGGGAGTGTGACCTGGGGAGAGGAGAGGGAGTCACTGACCAGGTCGACGATGGCCGTAGGAGCCGAGGGCACCTGGGCTGCTCGGCCGAAAAGAGGTCCCATCGTCGTCCTCTTTCTTTTCTTGTTCTCCGGCGCCTTCGCCGTTGCCGTACTCCTTTTCGCCATCAGAGCCTTGAAATCCATGTCGGGGGCTTTTGAAGAAGAAAAACTAAAGAGAGTTAGCGATAGAAAAGATACTTAAACAAAAAGGAAGCAAAAAAAGGAAGCAAAAATAGGTGGAGCGTACTAGGGTCGATCGGACTGAGACCCCCACTGAAAAGAACCTCTTAGGTGATATCTTTCCACCCCAAGGTCGGAAGACCGCGGATCTTCGACACGACCTCCTCTTCCTCCTCCGTCAGCACTGGTTCGGCCTTCGCCCACTTCGGCACATCCTCCTTCCAACCCGTCGGAAAGCTCCACGGCTCGAAACCTCGGATCAAGAAGTATTTCTCCTTCCAGTGCTTGATGGAGTCTGGGTTCTCGATCAGTTTCACCCCCCTCCTCAGAGACAGGTAATACCGGTACTCGATCTTGCTCACACGACAGATCCGGTAGAGGCTGCAAAGTATGACGAGCTGAGGTTGGATGCCTACTGCCTGACTTTGAAGGATGAAGGCAATGACGTGCTGCCACATGTTCGGCATGAACTGCACCGGGCTCAAGCTGTACCATTGTAACACTTCGACCATGAATGGTGTCAAAGGCAGCCGAAGGCCGGTGCTGAGCGCGTCATAGGGAAAGATGCAGGTGTCCGATGAAGTTCCCATGCACGCTTGGAAGCCCGGACCGGGGAGGAGCAAAGAGTACTCCTTCGGGATCCAGAACCCCTTCCTGATACGATGAAGATCCGCCTCGGTCAGAATCGAGGGGATTTCATCTACCTCGGAAGGATCCCTCGAACGGTTCTCCTCGTAGGCAGCCGACCTCCCGTGCACCACCATCGACAGAAGATCTCCGGAATAACTCCTCACCATCCCGAGGTTCGACAGTGTGGACGGTAGCCGACCCAATGCACCAGCCCCCCTCACATTCTATTATGGTGTCGACGATGGCCG
This sequence comes from Hemerocallis citrina, assembly GCA_017893485.1. Lineage (NCBI taxonomy): Eukaryota > Viridiplantae > Streptophyta > Magnoliopsida > Asparagales > Asphodelaceae > Hemerocallis > Hemerocallis citrina. The sequence continues at coordinate 133,057,387 of CM030362.1, forward strand.
GCCTCGCCACTTCCTTTCCATTGCCCACTACAGGGGGGACCACTAAGGGTCGGTCGCTCTCTCGGTTTGAGGTGGAGGTCTCACTCCCCGAGGACACTCTAGAAATCTCTACTTAAAGTTAAGACAGTTAATTATCTTGATATGACGTCTACGGTTGGAATAGTTCGCCGGAAAGATTGTTGCCTGGCCACAAACGCTAGCAGCGTCGCTCGAGAGCAAAAAATGACCTGAGTGAAAGTTAAAAGTGAAAAGTGAAGAAATGGGGGAGGTGGTGAAAACTTATATCTCTAAGGGGGATTCGGGTGGGCATTCAGATACTTTGGGCCCCCACAGAGGCCCATCAGAAGCCTAAGCGCCAAAATCCTCGAGATCCATGCCTCTTGCCTCGAGATTCGTACCTGATCTTCATCAGATGGCCCAGATTGTGCCACGTCACTCGGAACCAAAATCCGAGCAACTGTGACACCGAGCTGCGTATTGGAGAAAAACAACTTTCTCCTCGTGATTTATGCCTGATCTCAATCAGACAGCTCAGATCTCGCCACGTCGACAGAAATCACATTCTTCTCGAGATCCACGCCTCCTACCTCAAGATTCGTGCCTGACCTTCATCAGACGGCCCAGATTGTGCCACGTCGCTGGGAACCAAAATCCGAACAGCTGTGATACCGAACTGCATATTGGAGAAAGAACTTTCTCCTCGTGATTCGTGCCTGATCTCAATCAGACGGCTCAGATCTCACCGCATCGACAGAAATAACATTCTTCTCGAGATCCATGCCTCTTACCTCGAGATTTGCACCTGATCTTCATCAGACGGCCCAGATTGTGCCACGTTGCTCAGAACCAAAATCCAAGCAACTATGACACCGAGCTGCATATTGGAGAAAAACAACATTCTCCTCGATATCCGTGCCTAATCTCAATCAGATGGCTCAGATCTCACCGTGTCAACAGAGATCACATTCTTCTCGAGATCCACGCCTCTATTGATTCTTGATTTTGATGATCACAACACACTGCAACATGTGTCTATGCTATACAGCTAAAATTGCAGGCTGTACACACAAAAGACTTTTCAGCTGAACAAATGAACAAGCACAAAGGCTCCAGATAAAGACAATGGTTAAAGCTTCATTCAAGACTCAAAGACTCAAGACAAGACTCAAGACAAGACTCAAGACTCAAGTCAAGACTCAAGACTCAAGCCAAAGTCCCAAGCTCAAAAGTGTCAATATATTGTCATGTCTTGTAAACAATGTAATCTTATCTTTGTTGAGTCTTAGTATGATGTAAAGCCTTGTCACACACACATACACTCACTATTTTTATAATGTGTGTTTTTCAAAAACATCAAAAAGAGTCAAAAAAGTTTGAAATAATTTAACTGTTGAGTACCAGTCGACCGATGCTCATATCAGTCGACTGGCAGTACAAAACTGTTTAAATTTATTCAAACTCTGCCAGTCGACTCTTTATGGCAATCTAGTCGACTGTTCGAGTGCTTTTGACCGTTTTCTGTTTTCAAAATCGATTTTTCAAATTCAAAAGCTTTAAGATCCGTTGGTTGACAGTTGAGATAACTGTCTCCCAACGTCCAGGAGTTCTAACTCTATAAATAGAGTTCAGAACTCACTGAAAAAGATCTTACAACACTTTTTAAGATTTCCGAGCATTCTTGAGTACTTCTAAGTGAAAAAGTGAAAAAGCTTTCAAGTTTTAAAATCTCTGGTTCTCTACACTCAGTCCAGTATAACATCGGAATTCATTCTGGACTGGGTATAGAAGTCGACCTTTGTTTAGCCACGTTCTACAACACATAACACCAACAAGGCTATAGGTTGACTGTAAAGTTTTACTGTTTTCTTTTTGCTCTCGGTTGGAGAGTTAGACTCTAGGGTGTAGAGTCGGTCGTTTCACTCTTGGTAGTAGAGTGGGTCTGCTTTCTCTGGTTGAGAGAAAGGACTACGGGTTAGACAAGGTTGTTGTCTTAACGCCGTAGGGTATTCTTGTAAACTTGTTTTTCAAGAATAGTGGAAATCTCAAGTGGGTTGCTTGGGGAGTGGATGTAGGTCGGAAGGACCGAACCAGGATATATCGTGTGTACTCTGTGATTGTTTCTCTTGAACTTGCATTTACTTGTTTTTGTTTAAGTTCTGTGAAACTTGTCTGAACAGTCGACTCAGCACTATATCAGTCGACTGGTCAGACTCGTATAAGTTGTAAATTCACTGTGTCTTCAGTCGCCTGTCTCAACTTTAAGTCGACTGCACAGAGTTGTTTGTATTTTCTTTATTTGATCATATCAGTCGACTGGTTCACTCCTAAGTCGACTGCACCGAAACAAAAATTATTTATTCCGCAGTTTATTTTTAATTAACACTATTCACCCCCCTCTAGTGTTTGTTGCCTCACCTATAGGATCCAACACTTGGTATCAGAGCAAGGTTACAAGCTATGACAACTACTTCAAATGCTAATCAGTACCATGAAGGCCAATCTACACAACGGCCACCGCTCTTCGATGGAACAAACTACAATTATTGGAAGTGCAGAACGAGAATCTACCTCCAATCAATCAACTACGAAATATGGCAAATGACGGAGACGGAATACACTGCCCCTACTATTCCATATGCACAATGGAATGATGATCAAAAGAACCAAACTATGAATAATGCTAAAGCAATGAATGCATTATTTTGTGCACTCACAAAGGAAGAGTTCAACCGTGTATCAAATGCTACAACCGCACATCAAATCTGGCATACACTCGAGGTAACTCATGAAGGAACAAATAAAGTAAAAGTGTCTAAAATCTCTGTTCTTGTTCACAGGTTTGAGATGTTCCGGATGAAGGAAAATGAAACTGTGTCCGAGATGATCACCAGATTTACTGATATAACAAACTCACTTGTGGCACTTGGCAAGACATACACTCAAGCAGAGATGGTTAGAAAAGTCCTTCGTGCACTCACTCCTGAATGGGAAAAGAAGACCACGGCAATAGAAGAAGCAAATGATTTGTCACAACTTTCTCTTGAGAATCTTGTGGGAAATCTCATGGCGTACGAGGTTCAACTTGAAGATCGAAAGAAGGATGCAGAATCACAACAAGCAAAGAAGAAATCATTGGCTTTTAAAGCCATGACAGACTCAGAAGATAAGGAAGAAGATGAAGAGGAGATAGCAATGTTCACTCGAAGATTCAAAAAATTCTTAAAGAAGGGTAAGTTCAATTCCAAAATTAGAGATTCTAATGACCCTCCTACTTGTTTTAGGTGCAATAAAATAGGTCACATGAAGAAGGATTGTTCCCTAGAAAATGCAAAGAATAAGGGAAAAACATCCAACTTCAAGAAGGACAAATATTCAAAGAATAAGTTTGCCAAGAACAAGAAGGCATATCAAGCAACTTGGGATGACAGTGACTCTTCTTCCGAAGAAGAAACGGATGAAAAAAATGAAGTCGCAAACATGTGCTTTATGGCTTCACAAGATCATGTAAGTAATGACTTCGATTCAGAAGATTTACTTGATGCCTTTAATGAAATATTTCAAGAGTTGAAAAAGGAAAAGATTCGAGTTAAGAATCTAGAGAAAGTTAATCAAACACTTTCTCAAGAAAATCTTAACCTTGATAAGGAAGTGAAATCTTTAAATTCTCGCATTGCAAGTTTAGATACTGATCTTGAATCTCTAAAAAAGAATTATGAAGAGATATTAAAGAACGTATCTAAGTTTAACAAAGGCAAAGAGAATTTAAATGATGTCCTTCATCATCAAGTAAAATCTAGTCAAAATACGGTCTTGGTTTCAAAAAATTCCTCTATAAAAGAATCTTCTTCTAAAAACACTAGTAGAAATAAATCAGCATCTATTTCTAGTGTTACACATAAATTATATGAATTTTTTGAAAAGCCTAAGGTAGTAAATTTTAGTGATAAAAGAAAGTCTGACGTTCAGTTAAGTCAACTGAGTCCATCTATCAGTCGTCTGTCCAGAGGAATTGAATCTTATTCAACAAGATCAAAACCTCATATAAGTCGATCTAGAGCATCATCCAGTCGACTGACTCACACTAGAAGTCGACTGAAGGATACTGTAAAGTCGACTGGACAGAACAAGTATGTATGGGTACCAGTCAACTTAAATCAGAATGATAGAATTGCGTATATTAATTCATATGTATTAAATGTGTGTAATTCTATTAATTATATTCCTGCGTATGGAGGAAAATCAAACTCATTATGGGTTTGGTTTCCCCCAAACTAATATGTTTTGGACCCAATAAAAAGGGTACCATATTTACCTTGAATATTTTACAGGTACCCAAGAAAGATCGCTGGATACTTGACAGCGGCTGTTCAAAACATATGACCGGACATGCCAACCTTATATCCACCATTCAAAGCATTGATGGAGGAACAGTTACCTTTGGTGATAACAACAAAGGAAAAGTTATAGGAATCGGCATGGTTGGTAAAAATTCTAACTCCACTATAGAAAATGTGCTGTTAGTTAGTGGATTAAAGCATAATTTGTTAAGTATTAGTCAATTATGTGATAAAGGATATAAAATAGTTTTTGAAAAAGATGCATGTTTGATTTATGACTCTACTATGCAAAATATTATTTTTCAAGGTTTTCGCAAAAACAATATTTATGAATTGTGTTTGAATACAATTGAGTTTTCAAATGATTTTTGTTTAATAGCTTCTAACAATGAATCTTGGCTTTGGCATAGAAGATTTGGACATGTGAATATGAAGAATCTCTCAAAATTATCTAAGTATAACCTAGTTAAAGGACTGCCAAAACTATCCTTTAAAAAGGATAAGTTATGTGATGCATGTCAACTAGGAAAACAAATCAAATCCACTTTTAAAACAAAAGAAGTAATTTCTACTAGTAGGCCGCTCGAATTAATTCATATGAATTTATTTGGCCCTACTAGAGTTGCTTCTTTAAATAAAAGTAGATATGTATTTGTTTTAGTAGATGATTTTTCAAGATTCACTTGGACATTCTTTTTAAAACATAAGAATGATGCTTTTGATGAATTTGCAATTTTTTGTAAGCGTATTCAAAATCAAAGATCTCTAACTATAGTCACTATTAGAAGTGATCATGGTAGAGAATTTGAGAATGAAACATTTACACAATATTGCAACAAGAATGATATAACACATTCATTTGCATTTCCTAGAGCTTCACCACAAAATGGAGTGGTTGAAAGGAAGAATAGGACTTTGCAAGAATGCGCACGTACCATGCTTGTTGAAAGCAATTTACCAAAGTACTTTTGGGCTGAAGCTGTTGCTACAGCTTGTTATATTTTAAACAGAATTCTTATAAGACCTAAGCTAAAGAAGACTTGTTATGAGTTGCTTTTTAACAAAATTCCTAAAGTCTCTTATTTTAAGACATTTGGTTGTAAGTGTTTTATTCTGAACACTAAAGATAATTTAGACAAATTTGATCCTAGATCTAATGAGGGTATCTTTTTAGGATACTCAAATAGGAGTAAAGCATATAGAATTTTCAATAAGTCTACAATGACTATTGAAGAGTCAATTCATGTTACATTCGATGAATCTCTGCCTTCATCAAATTTAAATAAAGATGATGAAACTGATTCATCACCTTTAAATAATGTGATTAAATTATTAGAATAAACTAGTCTGGCTGATAAGTCGACTGATAAGGACTCCCAGTCGACTGAAGAACCTGTCAAGTCGACTGATCCTATTGTGATATCTTCAACTTTACCAAAATCCTTTGTTGAAGTTAAAGATCATCCTCATGACTTAATAATTGGAGACATCTCCCATGGTATTCAGACACGATCTCATATTAATATGATTTCTCATACAGCATTCTTGTCGGATTTTGAACCGAAAAATATACAAGAAGCTTGTGAGAATGAATTTTGGATGAATGCCATGCAAGATGAATTAAATCAATTTATAAGGAATTATGTATGGGATTTAGTTCCACGACCTCCTTATCAGACTATTATTGGTACCAAATGGGTATTCAAAAATAAGCTAGATGAATCAGGACAAGTTGTAAGGAACAAAGCTAGATTAGTTGCTCAAGGGTATAATCAAGAAGAAGGTATAGATTTTGATGAAACATATGCTCCTGTTGCTAGACTAGAATCAATTCGTATTTTATTATCTTTTGCTTGTTTCATGAATTTTATACTTTATCAAATGGATGTTAAAAGTGCTTTTCTTAATGGGTTTATTAAAAAAAATGTTTATATTAAACAACTACCAGGTTTTGAACATGAACTATTTCCAGATCATGTTTATAAATTGAAAAAGGCTTTATACGGTCTTAAACAAGCACCTCGTGCTTGGTATGATCGTCTGAAAACTTTTCTTTTAGAAACAGGATTTGAGATAGGTAAAGTAAACACTACATTGTTTATTAAGAGAGTTAAGAATGATATCTTAATCATACAAATATATGTTGATGATATAATCTTTGGTTCTACTAATAATAATCTATGTCAAGAGTTTGCTAACACCATGAAAAACGAGTTTGAGATGAGTCACATGGGTGAACTCAATTATTTCCTTGAACTTCAAATTAAACAGTCCTCAAATGGCATATTTATTAATCAAGGAAAATATGCAAAGGAATTACTCAAACGGTTTAACATGGATAGTACTAGTAGTAAATCCACACCTATGGCTACTACTACTACCCTTGACAAAGATATATTAGGTAAGAGTGTTGATCAGAAACTCTATAAAGGTATGATTGGTTCACTTTTATATATTACCGCAAGTAAACCAGATATTATGTTCAGCGTATGTTTATGTGCTAGATATCAGTCTAGTCCTAAAGAGTCTCATTTAAAAGCTGTGAAACGAATTTTAAGATACATTAAAGGCACATCTGAATATGGTTTATTTTATCCACGCACCGATAATTTTCAACTTTTGTCATATAGCGATGCCGATTTTGCTGGTAGTAAAACTGATCGCAAGAGCACTAGTGGAACATGTCACTTTTTAGGATATTCACTAGTTTCTTGGTGCAGTAAAAAGCAAAATTATGTATCCCTATCAACTACAGAAGCTGAGTATATTGCTGCAAGTTTGGCATGTGCACAAATCTTGTGGATGAAACAAACTTTATTAGATTATGGTATTTCCTTTGAAAAACCTTCAATTATGTGTGATAATACCAGTGCAATTAATCTATCTAAAAATCCGATTCAACATTCACGTACGAAACATATTGATATTCGGCATCATTTTCTACGTGATCATGTTTTAAAAGGAGATATATCTTTAGACTATATCTCTACTGATAAACAAGTAGCAGACATCTTTACCAAACCCCTTAAAGAAGATACTTTTATTAACTTAAGAAGAGAACTAGGAATATGTAATTTTATTGACATTTGTTGAAAATTTCATCTGTTAAGTCGACTGTGTTTTGATTAAGTCGACTGTACTGTATTTTCATATATACTTATTTTGTTCTCTGACCAGTCGCCTGATCCTTATTCAAGTCGACTGATCAGCAGATATAAAAATTAAGTCTCTTCTCGACTAAGTCGACTGCTGTACCCTACCAGTCGACTGTCGCGAGTTCAATTGTCTTCAGCGACAACTCATCACAGTTTTTGAGATAAAAAGTTCACTTCTTTTCACCCGTGACTACTCAAATCAGCCGTTGATCTCTACCCTTTCAATCTCAGCCATCAATCTCCAGTTAAAAACCCTTTTACCAGCCTCCTTCTTCACCTTTTACCGTTCCCCCAATTTTGAAACCCTAAATCTGAGAAGAAGAAGAAGTCGACTACATTTGCTGCTGCTGCTGCTCGACTCCTTACTGTTTCTTTCTCTTTTCTCTTGGTAAAACCCTTCCTACACTCTTTTCTTATGGCCCCCAAGCGTTCTAAAAGGTCTCATGATGCTAGTTCATCTCAAGATTATTCCCAATATTTGTTGAGTCCTGATTTATTAGAACGTTGGTACTTAATGTGTAGCATTGTTATTTTTCCTGGCCGATTTGTCAATTTTGGTGATTTAGATAGGTTTAATCAAGTTCCCCTTTTTCAAAATTGTAGTCTTTATGACTAACTCTCTTTAGCCAATCAACCCGAGTATTATCCTCAACTTATCTATCTTTTCTATACGAACATGAGAGTCGTTCAAATGACAGATGGAAATGTTGTGATCCGTTCATCTGTCAAAATACTAAGATGACTCTCACACCCGAGAGAATCAATCTTCTAATGGGTATTGATGACGAGGGACTCGATCTAGGTGACATTGTCCTTGATGATTTCTCTGTTTTATCTAAAATATTTTTATACTAAAATTACTCCCTTGACACTAAAATTACTCACCTAACCAATCTCTTCACTTCTCAATTTCCCCCTCCATCTCAAGCTGCTGATGAAGATTCGGAAGACGACGATTGATGATTATTTTTAATTTTATGTTATGTAATTTTTCTTTTTTTTGTATTGATGAACTTGTTAGTTTATGACAGTTATTTTTGTGTTTCTTTCTGCAAAAGCCTGGTTATTTTTTGTTTTTTGTTGATGACAAAGGGGGAGAAATACCTCTCTTATCTATTTACTGTGTTTGTCTGTGTTTATTTATATTTCTGTGTGTATTTCTTTCTCTGATAAGTCGACTGATATCATCATAAGTCGACTGAGTTTCTTGTATTTGTGTTTCACATGTGTTCTGTGCATTCTTTGTCTATTCAGCCGACTGCCTCTATTTTTAAGTCGACTGATACATCTATTTTATGATACATCTTTATGTATGCATGTTGTGTATGCATGTTGTGATTTTAATAGGGGGAGCTTTTAAATCCTATGCTTGTATTTTTCTATATATATATTGTTATCAGCTATTGTGTTGTCATCATCAAAAAGGGGGAGAATGTTGATTCTTGATTTTGATGATCACAACACACTACAACATGTGTCTATGCTATACAGCTAAAATTGCAGGCTATACACACAAAAGACTTTTCAGCTGAACAAATGAACAAGCACAAAGGCTCCAGATAAAGACAATGGTTAAAGCTTCATTTAAGACTCAAAGACTCAAGACAAGACTCAAGACAAGACTCAAGACTCAAGTCAAGACTCAAGACTCAAGCCAAAGTCTCAAGCTCAAAAGTGTCAATATATTGTCAGGTCTTGTAAACAATGTAATCTTATCTTTGTTGAGTCTTAGTATGATGTAAAGCCTTGTCACACACACATACACTCACTATTTTTATAATGTGTGTTTTGCAAAAACATCAAAAAGAGTCAAAACAGTTTGAAATAATTTAACTGTTGAGTACCAGTCGACCGATGCTCATATCAGTCGACTGGCAGTACAAAACTGTTTAAATTTATTCAAACTCTGACCAGTCGACTCTTTATGGCAACCCAGTCGACTGTTCGAGTGCTTTTGACCGTTTTCTGTTTTCAAAATCGATTTTTCAAATTCAAAAGCTTTGAGATCCGTTGGTTGACAGTTGAGAGAACTGTCTCCCAACGTCCAGGAGTTCTAACTCTATAAATAGAGTTCAAAACTCACTGAAAAAGATCTTACAACACTTTTTAAGATTTCTGAGCATTCTTGAGTACTTCTAAGTGAAAAATTGAAAAAGCTTTCAAGTTTTTAAATCTCTGGTTCTCTACACTCAGTCCAGTATAACATCGGAATTCGTTCTGGACTGGGTATAGAAGTCGACCTTTGTTTAGCCACGTTCTACAACACATAACACCAACAAGACTATAGGTTGACTGTAAAGTTTTACTGTTTTCTTTTTGCTCTCGGTTGGAGAGTTAGACTCTAGGGTGTAGAGTCGGTCGTTTCACTCTTGGTAGTAGAGTGGGTCTGCTTTCTCTGGTTGAGAGAAAGGACTACGGGTTAGACAAGGTTGTTGTCTTAACGCCGTAGGGTATTCTTGTAAACTTGTTTTTCAAGAATAGTGGAAATCTCAAGTGGGTTGCTTGGGGAGTGGATGTAGGTCGGAAGGACCGAACCAGGATATATCGTGTGTACTCTGTGATTGTTTCTCTTGAACTTGCATTTACTTGTTTTTGTTTAACTTCTGTGAAACTTGTCTGAATAGTCGACTCAGCACAATATCAGTCGACTGGTCAGACTCGTATAAGTTGTAAATTCACTGTGTCTTCAGTTGCCTGTCTCAACTTTAAGTCGATTGCACAGAGTTGTTTGTATTTTCTTTATTTGATCATATCAGTCGACTGGTTCACTCCTAAGTCGACTGCACCGAAACAAAAATTATTTATTCCGCAGTTTATTTTTAATTAACACTATTCACCCCCCTCTAGTGTTTGTTGCCTCGCCTACAGGATCCAACAGCCTCTTGCCTCGAGATTCGTGCCTGATCTTCATCAGATGGCCCAAATTGTGCCACGTCGCTCGGAACTAAAATCCGAGCAACTGTGACATCGAGCTGCGTATTGGAGAAAAACAACTTTCTCCTCGTGATTCGTGCCTGATCTCAAGCAGACGGCTCAGATCTTGCCGCATCGACAGAAATCATGTTCTTCTCGTGATCCACGCCTCTTGCCTCGAGATTCGTGCCTGATCTTCATCAGACGGCCCATATTGTGCCACGTCACTTACCAAAATCTGAGCAACTATGACATCGAGCAGCGTATTAGAGAAAAACAACTTTCTCCTCGTGATTCATGCCTGATCCCAATCAGACGGCTCAGATCTCGTCGCGTTAACAGAAATCATGTTCTTCTCGAGATCCACACCTCTTTCCTCGAGTTTCGCGCCTGATCTTCATCAGACGGCCCAGATTATGCCATGTTGCTTGGAAATAAAATCCGAGCAACCATGACGTCGAGCTACTCATATGGAGAAAATGCTACCGAACCACATGAGCCATCATATCGTCTCAAAATTTGTGCCACCATCTAATGGACGCCCCTAATCCAGCCACTTGGCCAAGCACAGATCTACCGTTTGATCGTTAAGATACTCGCGTCGGTGCCAGATGGACGTCCCAGATTGTGCCACGTCGCTTAGAATCCCAATCTGAGCGACTAGAGCACCAAGCTGCTCATACGGTGAAAACACTACCGAGCCACACGAGCCGTCAGATCGTCTCAACATTCGTGCCACAATCTGATGGACACCCCTGATCCAGCCACGTGACCAAGAACAGATCTACCATCCGATCATCAAGATACTCGTGCCGGTGCCAGATGGACGTCCCAGATTGCGCCATGTCGCTCAGAATCCCAATCCGAGCGACTAGAGCACCGAGCTGCTCATACGGAGAAAACGCTGCCGAGCCGCATGAACCGTCAGATCATCTCGGCCACAGTCTGATGGACGCCCCTAATCTGGCTACGTGGCCAAGTACAGATTAGTCTTCCGATCGTCAAGATGTTCGCGCCGATGCCAGATGGACGTCCCAGTTTGCGCCACGTTGCTCGGAATCCCAATCCGAGCGACTAGAGCACCGAGCTGCTCATATGGAGAAAATGTCGTTGAGCCATAAGAGCCATCAGATCGTCTCAAGACTCGCGTCACGACCTGATCGACGCTCCAGATGCAGCCACGGTGCCCGTCGTTCTACCGTCTGATCGTTCAGGATTTCCTGTCGAGGGTTGATGAACGATCCAGATCATGCCACGTCATAAAATAGGTGATTAAAAATCATTTTTTAATTATTAATTCGAATTGTTTATTTAAAAATTGCAACAAAAAAAAGATTAAAAGTTCAGAAAAATTAATTAAAAATTCTAAAAAATAATTATAAATTCGGGGAAATATTTTTGAGCCCCTAGGTAAATAATTATTGGTTAGAATAATCAATTAGGCTCCTGAAAAATAAATCATCGCTTTGCAAAATTGGAAAATGATCTGAAAAATAATTAAAAATCAAGGAAAATCACCAAAAATCTAGAAAAGCCCAGAAGCAATCTTAGGCATGCTACCAGCTCAGAAAAGCACTGAAGCCCCTTAAACAAGATTCGAACACCCTTTAAGAACTCCGATAAAGTCCTATACGCCATTGAAACAACAGAACTACTCCCCAAAGGTTGTAGTACACAGTCTTTGGGAGTGGGGGGCTCGTGATATGGCTAAAAATGGGGTTAAATCAGAACTGTTCAAATTGGACACGAATCTTAAAGTCACAGAGGCAAGATGCTAATTTCACCTACAGACGGGTCCGAAAAAAACCGGGTCTCTCCTCTTGGACCCGATGACCCATGAACGAATCTGTCCAACCAAGAACGGGTCACAACCTGTTAAGGACCAGTTCAACAGGATATGAGGAAATCCTGGCTCGTCCTTATCCTGAGGAGGTGGTGCTAACCACCTCTACCCAGCCACACTGGGAAGTAGGGATTCGTTCTTATCCTGAAACAGATCTCCACGGCGACTATAAATACCCCATACCTCCTACCATTACAAGGTGATCACTCTTTGTCTACTCAAGCTCTTTTTCTTTCCTTTCCTGTGTATTGACAAGAGCGTCGGAGGGTTCGTCGCCGGGATCCATCCCAGTGTTTCGCACGTTTGTGCAGGTCTACGGGAGCACCAAGGAGTCAGCCTATCAACTAGGAAAGAAGTCAGGTTTAGCCTGTTCGAGTTCCTACGAATCCACAAATTCTATCTATTGCCCCACACTAGATTTAGTGGCAACAGTAGCTAAGATTTAAAATTCTCAAGTGTTCTCGGTGCTACAATAACTGCATAGCAGTTAAGAACTTGCTTACCATTTAACGAGAGGAACATTTCTTGTGAGTAGATAACCTTGTCGATCGTAAGTCTGGCATTTCACTAACCCACGTTATCAGCACATTGCACATGGTAGCTTCCCTTTACCATTGCATTTATTGCATCTGAAGAGTATCGAGGATTATAAAGTTGCAAATACAGCAAAGTAGCATCTAACTAAAAAAATAATGATGTCAATTTTGGGTGCAAAAGTATCCAAACAATTACTTAAGAAAAGATGTAATAATTATATTTAAAAGGTGTTGGGAAAATTTAGAAAATATAGACACTGACATCATATCAGATTTATCGATTCACAAACTATTTCAACTCTATTTATATAGAGAAGAAAACAGAAGGAAGAGGATTGAAAATGAACAATGAGAAAAATTTAGGATAGCACACCAATACTAACATCTGGTGAATTGAAAATGCACTACTTCTTTTATGTACTTCTATTTTTAGATAGTTACAATAATATAGATAGTCTAATTAAACTTGATAATTGGTCCAATCTACAATTTAGAGCTTTTCGATTTTAGTAAAAGATGTAGCATAAGTTGAAAAGTGGTATCTGCAAACCAACTAATTTCAGTAAATAAATTAGAGCAATAGATGAAATTCTTACCTTCACAAATTATTTTCCATATCCTTATATCCTCTGGCGATGCAATTTGAAATAGAGATAAAATTCTATAATCCACAAAAAGAAAACAAAACAAAGATAACCAACGTATGAAAAACTTCACATGCTCATCTCTTTCTTGCTTCCCTTTTCCATTCTCTTGTCCCAATTTGGGCCAGAACTCAAGAAGAGATGAAAGGATCCATCACTCAACATTCAAAATCTACCAATTATATTAAATTAAATTAAATTTTAAAAAATTGTATATTTTAAACTACTCAAGATACAGCTAAAAATGGGTCAAACTAAGCAAACCCAACAACCTATTTTCAAGGGAGAGAAAAAAAATAGAAAGAGAGGAAAAGAAACAAATGTCAAGAGAGCACTCACTCCAATTCGACTGAGTGTTGGGAACGGTGGTCAAGGAGAATGGTGACGAATGGCAGCGGAGTATGGCGACGAAGAACGATTGGGGCTGGGGTTTAGGTTTTGGAATGAAAAAGGGGCATGGCGATTGGGGGGGGGGCACAACGAAAGTGGAATAGGGATGACAATGGCGGGAGAGGGACGACGATGGTGACGTGGCAGCACGACGACGGTGGGAGGTCGGGTGAGAGAGAGAGACGGGTGTTATAAAAATGGGAGATTTGGGATTGCTTTTTTTTGGGGGGATCTATCGCGACGTTTTATTTTACAAATGCTGGGATAGACCCCACTATCCCGGCGTTTATCCTAAACATCGGGATGGATAAGCGAAAATTTAAATTAAAAAAATGGTCATCTATCCCGGTATTCATACCCAAATGTCGAGAGAGACGTTTTGGTTTGTAGTGTGAAATATAAATTCTGGCTAGGTCCTTGTATTTTAATTGAGGTTTGTCTTATTTTCCATCAAGAAGCTCCATAATAAGTTGAGGTGATGATAGCAAGAAAGGTAGAGTAACACCTTCTCTACAACACACTTGAAAGCATGGGCGATTGATTGATTCTGTAGAAGAACACCATCCAATCCACATTTGAGCATGACAACTACTACACTGAACATCCTGCTTGCCTAAGTAGAAACTTCGCCCGATGTTTAGTCTATACCTTTTTGCCGTACCTATTAAGAAGAATTTAGGACAGTTATATGTTATACAATTCTATTAGAAAATTATTTAATAGTATTAACTTTATATAGCTACTAACTATTCTTATTTTTTGTGGGCTATGCATTTTCATCTTTTCCAATTACAATTCCATGACCAATCTGAGCAGAACATGCTGCAGAATAAATTTTAGGATGAATTATGGAAGGAAGATAATAAATTGTGTCATGAATTGTAGGAGAGAGAGAGAGTTCATATTATTAGTAGTTTCAGTATTACAGTGCACTACACTTTACTTACCATCATCACGTGTATCTTCATTGTAAATTGATAAAGATGACGACCGTCTGTTTGATGGCTCTCCTATACACCAATCGTTACTACTGCTCAAATCATTTGATAGCAAAGATGCCCCGTGATGATACACCAACAGACCAAGTATTTATGTCATTGAATTTATTTCATGTTGTTAATTGGCAGAATCACCCACTATTGAGTTGTTGTTTAATTCATGGACATTTCTAGTTGACTATGAGTGTTTCTCTAAAGTGTTCAGGTTGAAGGTCACCCTCCTTGCAGATGTACGGGTAGGCAATTCATTTGTCATAATACTTCGTAAGCGTTTTTGTCTTAACTTGGGAACTCTTATCATATATACGGTTTTGTGAATCTAAAGTAAGGGGATGCCTTTTTTTGATGCAATATTGCAAATCTTTAACGTAGTGCACATGCAGAAAGTGCTTTATGGATTTAGAAAGATGACCTATTATTTTTGTCTTGCATCCTACATTAATAAGTATGGTTATGTGCAATTTCAGGACATAAAAAAGAATTGAAGGCGAAAACACTAATCTTCCATATCACTGATCCAAAAAACCTTAGAAGAAAAGAATGAAAGCAAAGTAATCCAAGCATAAGATATTATCAAGCAAATGGAAAAAAGGAAATATGGATTAAAAATAAAACCTCATGCAGCCAAGCAAACAATCAATTTGCAAAAGAATAGCCCAATAAAGTCAAATTCAAAACCAATAGCAAATGGAAAAACATACTTAAATATGAGTATGGATATTTGTTACGAAAATGAGTATGGATCTTGTTCAATTTACCAAAAGAGGATCCTGCCCGACACTACTTGGGAAGCTGAGTGGGAGACGGCGCGAGAGGGGGGCACGGGAAACGGCATGGGGGGAGAATTTACTAAGCAATTATTGCAATAAATCGTTCGAATTAGAGTGTAGTTAATAAAATTTCATCTCAAATTACTTCTAAGCATAAGAAATTATTAGAGCGCAGTTAACATAATTCCATCACAAAAATTATAACTAATCAAAAGAAACTTTATCAGACCCAATTGCAGGAATCAGAAAAATAAAAATAAAAAATTTGAAAAAAAATTAGAATTTGATTCGATTATAATTTTGAACAAAATAATTAAATTAAATGAAGGAATAATACCGGAGAAGTTTGAGGGTTTGGATGAGATTTAATCTTCGTATTCTTAATCTTATTCTTCTTGTCTTTTAAAATATGGGGGGGGGGGGGGGGGTAGGGGACGAGAGGGGAGGGACTTCGTGGGAGGCGAGCGTTGTGGTGGGGGGCGGCGTATGGCGACTGTAAGATGAGCGGAGGGCGGCAACAGGGAGGCTCCGGAGGGGGAAAGTTATGGGAGGTGACGTGTGCGGGTCGCGTAAGGTTTAGATTTTGAAATTAGGAGATGAATTGATCATAGTCAGAAGGTTTGGGGTTTTTGTTGTTGGTTTTTTTATATATTAATATGTGTGGTTTGCACGTGTGAATTCCTACTTCCTCTCATTGCTCTATTCAAAATAGAGGAAGGAGAGAGGGGGTAGACAATCTCTCTCCTATTAGTATAACAAGTAATTTACACGTGTGGTGAACGTCTTAATAAATACTGGTTTTTTAAGTAAAGATTCAGACAGCGTCTGGACTTGAACCTAAGTCCTCCTTTATAATAGTTATGCACGTGCATTGCACGCATCGATGTATTGACACTATAGCTGGTATCAGGTCCTATCGAGTCGGGTTCTCCACTACCCGGACCTGAATCTGGTACCTCACGGGTCCAAAAGTTGGACCTGGACCCAAAATTTCAAGAACTAGGTCCGGGTCCTAGAGAAAAATCTACCCGTCGGCTCCGGTAGCGGATAATAAATATTTGCACTTAAGTACATGAATAAATATTATATATGCACATCTATCTTTAACAATTACTTTTATATGTATATTCCTATAACCCTATTATTCAAATTCCATATTTTGGGGGTATTTTTAACTGGTCGGGTCGGTTCTATTTTGAATGGACCCGGACCCGGACCTGGACCCGGAAGTGCATCGGGTCTTATTTTAGGACCCGGACCCGGACCCGTATAAATTGGGTCGGTTCCGGTCCAATGCCGGATCCGGATCAGGTACGAGTATTAGGTAAATTTGACAGTACTAATTGACACTAAGGCCTTCTCCCATTATAATATTAGACATATATAGATATAATATCATTATTAATAAAATCGATTGAAACTTTGCCCAGTAGTTTTTAAGCAAAATAAGCTTATTTTCTAAAGATCTTTTTAATTAGAAACATTGCCAAAATGTATACATAATTTTAATTAGACAAAAATCCAAAAATACACAAAACCTCTAAAAATATATGTATACTAACAATGTGTATGCATGTGTGTATGTATAGCCTACAACATATATCTAAATGGGTAAAAGGTAAACAGAGAGGTATATTCTTATACTTTTTTTTTTACCCTACCTTAATTTTAAACGGATAAAAAAGTTACACCATTACCTTATACATGGGTAAGAAATTCTTACCTATACCCTTACCCATAGGGTAATTGGGTAAGGGTAAATGGGTATACTCTTATCCAGTGCCACCTCTAATGGAAGTTGATTTCTTCTAGCATGCTAAAGTGAGAAACTGAGTTTAGGCAGGGGGTTTTAAAAAACCAAAATAGTTGAGGAGCATTTTAAATAATAGGCCAACAATTGAGGAATGTTTTTTTAAAAGTTTAGCATTTTAATTAGGGGTAATTTAGCAAATGCCCTCCATTCAAAAGATAGAATCTAACATATACCCCCACTTTTTTTTTAAAAAAAACTAAGAAATACTCCTTGTTTGAACGGAACAGTTATAATACTGGTTAAGTGAACTCACGTGCGTCACACGTGATATGTAAAATGACCTAACGATAAAATGTATTTTAGCAAATGTCCCCATTCAAATTGTGAAAATTAGCATATACCCCCACTATTTAAAAAAATGGATATTTGGGATGCGAATGTCCTCATTCAAAATGTGGGAACTAGCATATACCCCTATCTTTAAAAACCTAAGAATTACCGTTAGTTTGGACGGAACAGTTTTAGGGTTTTGAATATTATATAATACGTGTGTTGTTTTGACAAAAAAACATCAACGCTTTGTTTCTACATCTCAACATGGGTGTAGTTGAAGATGATGCACAACCTAGTGTGACAGTAGGTCATATTAACAAAGCTCGTAAATAATTCATTAAATTCATAAATTATTCACGAAGAAATAATTTACCGAATAGATTTGGGAATTATTTGCAGGTTTGCATTTAATTCCCGCAGTCCGCGAATTATTCACGAAAATCATGGTGTTTCGCGAATAATTTGCGAATTTAGCGAATTATACAAGAAATATTTATGGATTTATATATTTTTTTACTTAGGTGATGAGTACTAACTACTTAGATGCATTAAATTTTGTATTTCTTTCTTTCCGAACTTTTGCAGAATTTTTTTCCCGAATTTGCCGGATTTTT
Source organism: Hemerocallis citrina (assembly GCA_017893485.1). Taxonomy (NCBI): domain Eukaryota; kingdom Viridiplantae; phylum Streptophyta; class Magnoliopsida; order Asparagales; family Asphodelaceae; genus Hemerocallis; species Hemerocallis citrina. The sequence continues at coordinate 133,075,673 of CM030362.1, forward strand.
GTTGATTTCCGAATATTAAATGAAACCCCTATTTTTCCTATTTTGGATTTCTATTTTATTTTCATTTATTGTATCTGGATTCTTTCTATTATATAATTGTTTGTTTTTTTTAGGTCCATTTATTTATCTTTGATCATTCCGTTCTCTTTTCTTCTATTTGTGGCTCATTGCAATTTTGCTCTTCGTGATTTGAGTTTGAGTTGTTCGGCTATAGGTTCATCCCATTGTTTTATGCTTGTTCATCTCTTTTTGGAGCCTAAATCTGTACCCTAATCCCATTAACCCGCAACCCAAAACCCCAATTCCTTAATTCCTATAAATACCCTATTAAATTAACCCTAATTTATTAATATCCCTCTCTCTCTCCCCTACCACCGCTTTCTCTCTCCCCTACCCCCGACTCTCATCTTCCCTGTTTTCACCTTCAAAACCCAACCGCCATCCAAGCCCCGTCCGTTCTCCGACCACCTTCACCCTCTCACCCTCTCCTCTTCATCCCCGTGCCATCCCTAGCCCTCGCTTGCTCCCCATCGTCTTCGCCATCCCTTCTAACCCATCCCCTTGAACACCTAAAACCACCACCTCAATCTCTCCATCCACCATCAATCCCTCGTCTTCGCCTCTCCGTTGTCCCCTGCATCCACCGAAGATCCCTTCCACCACCTCGTCGTCATTGTACAAGACCCGAACCCCGCCATTTCTCCTCCTCTGTTTCGTCGAGAAACAAAGCCTTCGTCGGAGTGTCGTTTCCCTTGATCACTGCAGTTGCTTCTCGACCATAGTGCCACCGTCGCCAGTCATCGCCGCCCTCGCCATGGGTGTCACAGTCGTCACCAGCTGCCGTTGGCCCGGCTCCTCTCTCTGTCGTTGTGGAGAAGAAGGAAGGTAATAGTCGCTGTTTGGTGTTTTGGCTTGGAGATCTGTGTTTGGTGTTTGTGAAGGAGAGTGGGTTTGTGTTGCTGTGTGGTGTTTTTGGGAGTAGGGGATCCAGATCCTATGTTGGCATTTGGTGTTTGGATTGGGTATTGCTGTGTACTGTTGTGAAGGAGTGATTTTGCTTGGTTGCTGTGTTGCATTTTCTCATAACTCGCACGTGTTCGTGGTTCATCGCCCTAGATTCCTATCCCGTTATTCTATATATTCGAATCTACTAATTAATAAGTAAGTCGCTTCTTGAACTAGTTGTTTGTTTTGTTCAAAATTTTCTTTGATCTCTACAAGTAGATCCAGTTCTTTTCTTTATCGTACTGCTATTTGAATTCCGTTAAGTTTATTGAGGGTTTACACGAGCTAACCCGATATACTCTTAACATCGTGCTTACCTCTTTGATCTAAAACCTAGTCCCTATTGTTTCTTGCATATGCACATTTACATGAAAAATAACTAGATCCATGTGTTATAGAATTATTTGGTAAATTAGATATGTTAGACTGATTTAACTTGATGAATTGATTACCATGCCTGTTAAATTGCATCTTAAAACTGAAATCATGAATGTTAAACATCTGTTGGCACTTTGACTATTAATTAGCATGAATTGTATGATTGTATGATTAAATTGTTGCCTATTCATATCAAAATAAATTCTAGACTGCCGTTTGTATCTTTTTGAATCAGATTTTCAACCATGTTGCTGTCATATTTTGAAATAACTTTCTGAACATGAAATTTAGCCCCAGATGTCTAGTTTACTATTTGTTTTACGGATTTGAATTCCGATGTGTAATCTGTTAGATATCATCATTTTAGTACAGTTGTGTCAGAATTTTCAGATTCACAACTTCTTGCATACCTTTCTGTTTCAGAATTTAATTGAACATGTTAACAGTAAAATAAAAATATGGCTGAACCTAGACATGTGTAGGAACTACCCAGGATTTTTGTAGATTTAATTGATGAGTTTTCTGACCTGAAACATATATATGAACACAATTTATAACCTGCTGTCTGAACATAAAATCTGAAAAGAATAGAGTTTTCACCATAGTTCTATAACTTTTATATGTCGTGTATATATTTGCTGGAACCGGCAGAGAGTCTAGTCTCTAGAATTTCTAACGGATCCATATCTGTAGTAGCGGTAATCTATATTTTTGTACAGCAACGTCATGCTGTCCAGATTATGTAATTTGTGTGTAATTGATATGTTTGCTTCCTGATTGGTCTGTAATAAGTGGAACTAGTCACACCTAGTATCATACAACATTTACACCTTCTTGAATGCTCACATAGGATGAAAATAAACTATTAACAAGCCGAGGTATTATGGGTGGACTTGGTAGTGAACAATCGGAAAATATACTCGGTAAAGGCCTTCACATGAACACTTGACATTGAATGAGGAGAAGTATCGATTGAAAATGATTGATTGTTAATTATTGATTGCAAATTATTGTTATCAATGCCGAGTACACGATCCGTGAATTCACCATCAGTCTAGAACGTTCACTGTGTGCTTGCACTGGAACTTTGGTATGGAACACATGGGACGCAGTAGTACGTGCACTTGATAGATTAATAAAATGACTAATAACCTGCATTTATCATCTCATGCTTGATCCTGTATAGAACTTAACTTGACATCATTCATTACACGGATGATTAAATAATGACCTTTGCTATTATTGCCTATCTTTGCTTTTGTTATTGACTTTGAAGTCGTCCTTTTTCTTTGATATACATGCTTCCTTTGTTCTCTGCTTTGCTCTACTTGTTGTCCACGACTTGCTCTAAGGACATTATTTTCTCTCTTTTAGATCAAGAATTTATAGGTACTGAAGGAACTATACGAGAAGGAATTGGTGAGCAACGATTCTAGACATGGAGCTGGATTGCGCTGCTTAATTTGCTTTATTACTAGATTTATTTCTTTGAACATTGTGATGACTTTGTACTTTGTTTTTGGCTTATGTTCCCAGAGTTTGTTTTATTCCCATATGTTGGATATTGTGTTGGATATTATTTGGATTATTTGATTTATTATTGAAGTTTATCTTGATTCATGTTATTATATCTTTCTTGCGTAGCTGTGTTATTGATCATATTGTTGAGTTAGTCTGGTACAGCTTATAGATGGTATTTACATCATTCGCTGGGCCTACGTTACGTGCTCGTATCCCATATTTTGGGAAGCGGGGCGTTACAGGTTTTGTGTGGTATCAGAGCCCCCAGTTTGGATAATATATCAGTCAAACATGACTATCTTTCTGAAGGTTGGGCTTTGATTGATATATTAGTCAAGTTTGGCTCTAGCCGGGTTAACTTAGTAATGTGCACACCACGATGATCACATCAACATATAATAATCAACATATAATCTGGGTATCTTTTGATCCTTTTTGGTCCCTTTCCATTTATTGATTTCTTTCTGGGTATAATTTTACTCCTATTGTACCTGTATTCTTTTGATTCTGGAATCATCCATTCTTTTTATTCCTGGATGTTATTCCTTTTCCCTCTTGCACAATTATTTTATATATCCCGCTAGCATCTTATTCTTTTGTTTGATCTTCTTTATCTAGGTGTTATTTTAGTCTTCTCCCTTCCAGCTCATATTTTGTTTGATTCTGGTGCTACCCACTCTTTCATTTCATCCCACTTTGTTGATCAACATAGTTTGGCTAGCGATGCTATTGCCCATAGCTTGGGACATCACCACAGGTGGAGGTATCATTATCTGTTCTAGGGTATGCAAGCAAAGCCCGTTACTGATTGGTGGTGTGGATTTCTTGGATTTGATTATGATTCTCAATTCTGGTTTCGATGTCATTCTGGGCATGGACTGGTTGGGTGTTTCTTGCGCCGTGATTGATTATCGAGAGAAGAAGGTAACTTTCAGGCTTTCTGGTCAACTAGAGTTTGTGTTCCATGCGGGTGAGACACCGTCAGGGCGTGTCAAGGACTCGATGAATCCCAAGGCTATTTTGCTTGTGTCATTGGGCTCTGATAGTGTTGTTTCACCCTTAGTTGCGTAGTATTTCCTTGATGGTTTTCCCAAGGATTTGCCCAGTTTGCTACCAGACCGAGATGTGGAGTTCAGCATTGATGTTCAGCCTGGTACGATGCATATTTCTAAGAGTCCGTATCATATGGCACCGGTTGAATTGGCGGAGCTGAAGGTGCAAGTTCAGAAGCTGCTTGTTAAGGGTTTTATCAGGCCTAGTGTTTCGCACTGGGGAGCCCTAGTTCTGTTCGTCAACAAGAAGGATGGAATCCGCAGGCTTTGCATTGACTACAGAAAGTTGAACAATGTCACTGTCAAGAATCGGTACCCGATCTTTTATCATCACAAGTTTGAACTATTTTTTTCTTGTGTCGAAGAAAAGAGCTCAGTTTCCTCTATTCAGTGCTTGGGAATGGGAGATTGCTTGAGCTTGGTCATTGGAAACAGTGCTACGAGTTGCCCCATTCGCTTCGCTTTGTTTGGAAAAAGCAGAACCAAACCGAACTTTGGACTTGTCAAGATTCATCCCCTTAGCTATTCATGTAAGGACCTGAAACTTCAAAACACCAATCTAAAATCATAATCATGAATTAAGAAGAATCTTTTCATATCCGTCATATACAATACAACGAACAATTGTTCCCAAGGGAATCATGGATATTTCAAAAAGAAAGGGTAGCAAACCGAAGCCCTGTGTGCACCGTACCGCTGACGAATAATAGGTACCATCACCCCAGGCAGAGTTTGTGAGCCGTGTAATAGGCAACCATTTCGCGCGGTTTGGGGGGCACTTGAGTTAGTCGCCGGGCGACTAGGCATTGTGCGTATCGACCCGTGCAATGTTGTACATCTTATAACTTCATAAGAGAGGCTGGGGGGTGTCTTAGCATGAACACCTGCTCCTACTGATGAAAGTCCTCCCACTGAAAGAAATGGAATAAGCAACCAAAGAAAATAGAGTAATACACAAACTACTATTGAACCTATTGTGAATGAAGATGCACATTCTAGAGTTGAACAGAAGCCCACACAATCTGTTGTAATAGATGATGGTACACAAACTAGTGAGGATGCACAAAAATCCGTTGTAATAGATGATGGTTTTTGTGTATTTTGGGGTCAAAGTCTGACGTAGAACGTCTTTCCATTACATTGTTATAATCAGTATATAAAGAAAGTTGTTCAGACTCACTAACAACACCTAACCTGAAATAGTAGGGACATATGCTAGTTTCTGCATTTTGAATGAGGATATTTGCTAAAATATCCCAAATATGATTTTTTTGAATAGTGGGGGTATATGCTAGTTACCACATTCTGATTAGGGGCATTTGCTACACATTTTATCGTGGGTATTTAGGTCGTTTTACATATCATGTGTGATGCACGTGAGTTTATTTAACGGGAATTTTAATGATTCAGTCTAAACTGGGGGTATTTCTTAGTTTTTTAAAACAGTGAAGGTATACGTTAGTTTCCACATTTTGAATGGGAGATTTGCTAAATTATTCATTTTAACGATTTATTAGACCAATATTATTTAAATAAATTTCCCTAAACAGCATTAAAAAAAAACAATTTTAAAATAAAAAAACAATACATGCAAATTAAGCTTTTGAAAGCCAGCCTTAATCGCATTCCTAATTCTTTTCATCACCACACGAAATCAATTGTGGACCATTACCCTAAAATAAATTATTACTCTATAAGTTATGTGAACCTTTTTTCAGGGTTTTATGTTCTTTAATGAAATTAATTAGAAAATAATACTCCAGAAAGTATTTAGAGAAGCATGCCAAACTCCACTTATAGTCATGTAGTCATATAAGGTAAAGCAAACTCAGGATCTACATGCTCTATTCTGTTAGGTATTACTTCAGTTTAATTTCAGATTTCACACAAGAAAAACAGTTGAGCATAATTTATATGGTATGACTACTCTTCGATATTTAGGGAGAAATACCCCATAATGTCGACTCAATTTCACATATAAGATATTTTTAGAAAATATTTGTAAATATAGGACACCCTCCAAACTATTTATAAAAATAGGACAGTTGGAGATAATTTTCTAAGAAAGAACCTAACTTTGGAGATATTTACACAATATTAAAACTAAAAATTTACATATCTCACTACCCTATTTAAATCTAGATATTTCACAGAAAATAAAGAAATTCAGATTAAAAAATCTCTCAAAATTTAAAATCAGATACATTGATAGAAGATTAACACAAAGAAAGCATATAACTGATAGAGAAATATCAAAATATTTGTTAATAATAAGTAAAATAACCAAAAAAACTACCCAAGGAAATACAAAAAAAAGATTGCATACAAGGTATTAGATTATAGATACGAAAAAGCAAGTTGGTATTACCAACACCTGCTAACATATAAAATATTAGGCTAAGTATGGCTAATAAAGTAGTAATATTAAATCCAAAAATAGGACCAGAAATTTATATGATAAACATACAAGAGTTGGAAAAAGATTGCAATGGTCCTGTGTTTGTATGAACTATAAGAAATGATTTAAAAATCATAAATAAGAACATAAAAGAACTAGGTATAGATATATAACCGAAGACACAGAAGAAGAATTAGGTATAACAGAAAAGGTATGAAGAAGTTAGAAGCTATAACAAAGCTTAATATAAATATTTTAGAAATAGAAGATTTAATGGAAAATTTCAATTCAGTAAAAGTAGAGGAAGCCTTCAAAAATCTAGACTTAACAAATGAAGAAATAAAAATGGATCAACATAAAGAAAATATTATAGCAAAACCTACAGAAATTCAAACTGACATGTACGGAATCTTAAGACCACCATCTAACAAAAGTCCTTATCATTTACCATGAAAATAGCAAAACACAAAATAAATTAAGTTAGAAAGAGACAAAGAAAAAGAAACCCCAAAATATAAACCTAAAGAACACTACGAAAAAGAAATAGCAGAGAATGGAGAATGGCTAAATCTCGACTGCGTAAAAGACGTAGATAGAACAATAAAAGAATGAGTAAAGCCCTCACTAATAGTAGGATTTAGGCAGAATCTTTCAGGAAACTCATTTGATAAATTTATATAAGCAACCTTTATAGGAGTAGTAGTAAAATGGTGGAATGAACTAAAAGAAGAAGAAAGAAATACTATAAGAAAATTAAGACCAATTGATGATAAAGGAACAGAAGAAACCTCAGCACAACGAACCTTAGGTCTGAAAGAAATAATTACAAATTATGAAATAGCAACAAGAATAGAATTTAGTGTCTACGATAAAGGAGAAAAACACACTATATACAAAAAAAAAAATCAAACAATATGGAGATTAAGAAATTTAGAAATATGCGACATATGTTATTTTAACAACTATGCTTGTAAATTCCGAGAATATTTTCAAGATAGTTATTATACAAAAAAAAGAACGGATTCCAATCTTGGACTCATTCTTTCTAAAACTACCTGATTCATGGAGTATAAACATATATAGTGCATACATAGGTGAGAAAGTAAAACCAGAAGTAGATACTTTAGGGTATAGAACACAATTTGTAAAAGATTATAGTGATAAAGTGTGCCAAGATGCTAGAGCAACAATGAAATACTACTAATGTGGGGTAAGTGACGTGGCCCCATCTGGGCCACCGGATCTCCTCAGACTTCACCCTCCTGTGATCGTCAAGTCAAACCAGTCAAACGGGCTTCAGCCTATTCAGGCCTACAGGCAAACGGGTCTGACCCGTCCCGTTAGGGTCTCAGACCCATTTACCCCTGCTTATAAACACCAAACCCCCTCCACACTTCTAAAGGTAATCAATCTTTTCCCACCTGAACCCTAGCTGCCCAGTCTTTTTTCAGTGACTGACTAGATCATCGGAGAGCCTGTTGCCGGGACTTCTTCCGGTGTTTCTAGGCAGTGTGCAGGTACAAAAAACCGAGCCGAGCCTCAAAGATTCGAGCTGAGTATCAAAGATCCGAGCCGAGCACCTGGCCTCTACCTCTCTGCTACTACTCCAGAGCCGATCCTACTCCCCAGGGTCGGACCGATGCTAGTACCACAGTTTTCTCTTCACAAATTACAAGAACTTACACCTGCTGCCCCCACACCCCAAAAACAAACAGCATCAGGTTGGCATCGTCTGTGGGAAACCTCTTAGAACTGTCACCAGACTGAGCCCAGCCAAGGACGTCACATCGAGTCCGAGTTCTTCCATGGCTCCCAAAGACAGAAGGGCCATCACCTCGGCACGGCATCCAGACCCTCCACATCACAGCTGCGCAGATGCCCAGGGTTCCAACCAACCTCAAGTCAACGGCATGGTCAGACCCTCAAATGCGACTGATTTACGCCGCGTCATCTTAGATTGGCAAGCTAGCTAGACAAGGGGAGAGACCGCTTCCAACTCGGTCTCGAACCATCACAGATGGCCAACCTAAGAGCGCAATCCAGGACACAGCCACTCGCCCCGAGGACCTCTGCCCCCGCAGGACCCAGTGGGGAAAGCCCTAGTCACGAGGGCCGAGTTCCAAAACTTCCGGGACGAGGTCCTCCAAGCAATTCGAGGCAGCCAAGGAACCGAGGCTGGCAACAACTCCGACCCTCGGTCAGGAGCAAGGGGCAGCGAATCCTATGGATCGGCCTGCCCCCTAGAACAAGAAGGTGTCGTCCTCCGGCGTTTACAGGAGATGGAGAACCGCCTCGCCCACCTTGGCGAGGGCGGACCAATGCCGGGTCATGGTCATCGGCCGACCCGACCTCTATTCTACCCCAAATTTTGGAAGTCGAGATCCCTCGAAATTTCAGGCCTCCCCAATTTGAGACATACGCGGCGAGGGTGATCCTGCGAATCACATGGAGGGGTTTAAGACCCTTATGTTGATTCACAGCACTGCGGATCCACTCCTTTGCCGCACCTTCCACGCTACCCTTCACGGTCCGGCTTGGGAATGGTTCTCAAACCTCGCCCTCGGCTCAGTCTTCTCGTTCGACCAGTTGGAGGAGAACTTCCTAGCCCACTTCGTGACAAGCAGAAAGTTCGAGAAGATGAGTGCGTCCCTCCTGGACCTCAAGTAGAAGAAAGCGGAGTCACTTCGTGAATTCAACCGAAGATTTACCGCCGAGGCAAGGTCCGTCTCCTCTCTTGACGCAAGCGTCGCCTCGGCTACTTTTCGACACAACGTACGGAACCCCTGGATCAAAGCCTCCTTGGCAAAGAAACCACCCGTCGAATTTCCCGACTTGCTCAACAGGGTCGAGAACTACATCCGGGTGGAAGAGGCCCTAAACCCTAAGGGCGCCAAAGAAGCCGCAGCCAAGAGAAATTGAAACACAGACAATGCTAAGCCCACCAAGAAAGCCATGAAAGAGGCAACCGGCTTCAAAAGAATCCCCCCGTCCCCTGATTCGAAAGATATACACCGCTGACACAGAATGTCTCGGCGATCCTGATGGAGATCTAGGATAAAGGGATCGTCCGACTCCCGCCCTGGCCGAGCAACAACAAGAAGCGGGACCAGAGGTTCTACTACCACTTCCACCGAGACAATGGGCAGATAATTGTCGGACCCTCAAAGAAAAGATTGAGGCCCTCATCCAACGAGGCTACCTGAGGGAGTTCACCCGGGACAACCCCAGAGACCGGAGAGATAGGGGGGATCCGAGGCCTTCGCCCCCCCTCGAACGACCCATCGGCGACCTGAGCGGGACCCCAAGCCAGAGGAAACCAGAGGACAGGCCAACCTACACTGCATCCTCGGCAAGCCCATGGGAGGGGAATCCAACACCTCCCGCAAGGCCTTCATCCGAGAGCTCAACTCCGTTCGGGACCATCCCTCCCTCCAGATTCCGCAACGCCCGGTCTCCTTCTCCAGAGAAGACCTGGAGGGAGTCTGGCTCCCACACTGCGATGCCCTCGTCATCAGCCTCGTCATGGCAAACTTCAAAGTTCGTTGAATTCTCGTGAACAACAGAAGCTTAGTCAACATCCTCTTCTTAGAAGCATTTGAGAACCTCAAACTCCCCTGAGATAAGCTAAAACCGGCCGGGTACACACTGCACGGATTCACGGGTGTCCTGGTGCAAATCGAGGGGATTGTAACACTAGATGTAACGGCAGGCATGACCCCCATCCTCTGAACCGAGTCAATGGATTTCATAGTGGTCAACGTCAAGACGGCATACAACGCCATCCTCGACTGACCCAGGCTCTGCTCGTTCTAGGCCATCCCCTCGGCATACCATATAAAGCTGAAATTTCCCACCAACTTTGGGGTTGGGGCATCCGAGGTAACCAGGAGTCGGCACGTTCGTGCTACATGACTGCGGTTGGGGCGGGGTATTTCCCCTTGACACAGTTGAGCTCCCCCGAGAAGGACCATTCGGAGTTGGAACCAGTGGACGAGCTGGAAGAAGTCTCATTCGAGGCGAAAGGCAAATCTAAATGTTTCCATGTGAGCCGCATCCTTTCCCCTGACTTGAAGCCAGGCCTGATTGATTGCGTCCGCCGCAACATCGACCACTTCGCCTGGACTCCGTTCGACATGCCCGAGATTTTCAAATTTCTGATCATGCACCGGCTGAGCGTCACCCCGGGCTGCAAGCCTATTCATCAGAAGTAGCGCAAGTTCAACCCAGAGAGGCAATAAGCCCTAAAGGTGGAGGTGGAAAAACTGTTGTCCGCCCGGTTCGTTCAGGAGGTCAGCTACCCCGAGTGGCTGGCTAACGTTGTGATGGTGAAGAAGGCCAGCAGAAGCTGGAGGATCTGCATAGACTTCACACATCTCAACAAGGCGTGCCTCAAAGATCCTTTCCCTCACCCGAGCATCGATGCCCTAATCGACGCAACGTCGGGTCACGAGCTACTGACCATCATGGACGCCTTTTCAGGCTATAATCAAATCCGCATGTTTCCTCCCGACATTGCCAAGATGTCTTTTGTTACCGACCAAGGTCTATACTGTTACCGGGTCATGCCCTTCGGGCTCAAGAACGTCGGAGCCACCTACTAGAGACTCATTAACCGGGTCTTTAAAAATTAGATCGGTCGCAACATGGAGGTATACGTCGACGACATGCTCGTCAAAAGCCGGCGAGGTCAGGGCCAAGTGGACGACTTTGAAGAAGCATTTGGCGTTCTCCGATCCCATGACATGAGGCTTAATCCCGCCAAGTGCACCTTCGGCATCCCCTTTACATAATTCCTTGGGTTCGTCGTCAGCCAGCACGGCATAGAGGCGAACCCCAAAAAAATCCAGGCCATTAACGACATGGCCCCTCCCAGGAATATAAAAGAAGTTCAGTGGCTAACAGGCAGGCTAGCGGCCATCGGTCTCTTCTTCAAGGCTCTCTGAGGAGTGAAAGGCTTCGAGTGGGGGGCCCCCCAACAAAAGGCATTCGAACAGATGAAATCCTATCTCGCCAACCCTCTACTTTTGAGTAAACCCGAACCGGGCGAATCCCTCCAACTGTATCTCTCAGCCTCGGAGAGCGCCCTCAGCACCGTTCTCGTTCGGGAAGAGGATGGTGTCCAGAAGCCCCTCTACTATGTGAGCAAAGTCTTACTTTCGGCGAAGACCAGATATGCTAAGATGGAGAAGGTGGCCTACGCACTAGTAATGGCCGCACAAAAGCTTCACCCTTATTTCCAAGCCCACTCTATTCAGGTCCTCACAAACCTGCCTCTCAAAGCCGTACTTCATAAGCCCGAAACTTCTGGCCGCTTGGTCAAGTGGTCGATCGAGCTGAGTCAGTACGACATCAGCTACCAGCCCAGGATAGCCATCAAGGGGCAGGCCCTCGCTGAATTTATCACGGAATGCACTATTTCTGAGCCACCCGACGTCCAGGAAACAGACCCGGTCTGGGAGGTTTATGTCGACCGCTCATCTTCGTCATTCTGAAGGGTCCCGATAATTTCGTCCTTCAATATTCTCTCCATCTAAATTTCCCGACCTCGAACAACGAAGCAGAATATTAAGCTATGATCATTGGGCTCACCCTGGCACACAAGGCCGGATCCAGATACATCAAGGCCTTTAGCGACTCCCAGCTCGTGGTCAACCAGATCTTCGGGGAGTACGAAGCTCGTGATGCTCGAATGGTGTAATACTTAGCGGTAGTCCATCATCTCCTGGCGTCTTTCGAAGACCACTCGGTTGAACGAATCCCTAGGGAACAGAATGCCCAGACGGATTCATTGTTGAAGCTCGCCTCGTCATCCTTCGAGGGGCTCGACCACACTGTTCTGATTGAAGTCCTCCTCAAGCCCAACATCGACCTACCTGAAGCCTCCTGCCTCACCGCTGATCTTCAACCAGACAACTGGATGACGCCCATTCAAAAGTTCCTTTCGGAGGGTGAGCTCCCTCAAGACCGGTCCGAGGCAAGAAGGATCAGAGTATGCTTTGAAAGATTCACCCTAATTAACGAAATGCTCTTCAAGTGCTCGTACACGATAACTGACGGTAGGTCCTACCTCTGTTGCTCAGCCCCTGACGAGGCCAAGTACGCTCTGATGGAACTGCACGAGGGGATCGATAGATGTCACATGGGGAGCCGGTCGCTCGCCCAAAAGGCCCTAAATCACGGGTACTACTGGCCGACATGTTACAAGACTCCCAATATCTCATCAAGAGATGCAGCCCTTGCCAAAGATTCTCATCGGTGAAGAGACTCCTGCAGGCCAACCTCAGATCCCTGGCTAGTCCAACCCCCTTTGCTATATGGCAGATGGACCTGGTCGGCCCCTTCCCTCAAGTGGATCGTTCAGAAATGTCAGAGCCTTGATCTAGGTCGATGGTGGCCATCGACTACTTCACCAAGTGGATCGACTACTTGGAGAAAATTCCTGGTGGTGGCCATCGACTACTTCACCAAGTGGATCGACTACATGGTGAAAATTCTTGGTGGTGGCCATCGACTACTTCACCAAGTGGATAGAGGCAGAACCCCTGGCCACGTTTACCGATCATCAAACTCAGCAATTCTTTTGAAGACACATCATCTGCCAGTTCGAGATCCCACATGTGCTCATCACCGACAACGGGACCCAGTTTGCAGGCAAAAACTTTCGAAAGTTCTACGAATAAATTGGCGTTCAGCAACGGTTCTCATTGATATGTCACCCCCAGTCAAACGGCCAGGCCGAGAACACGAACCGTCAAATTCTTGATGGCCTCAAGAAGTGGTTGGATAATTCATCAAAGGGGTTGTGGGTCAACAAGTTGCCATGGGTCCTCTGGGCACACCGAACGACGAAGAGAATCCCCACGAGCAAGTCACCTTTCAACCTAACCTACGGTACAAAGGCGGTTATCCCCCTAGAGATCGGGCTCCCTTCACCCAGGATCATGGCCTTCGATAAGGAGAACAACTCAACGGGCCTCAGAGCCAACTTGGATCTAATCGACGAGGTCAGGGAAAAATCCACTATCAGAAGAAGCATATACCAACAACGGATCGAGAAATTTTACAACAAGAAGGTCCGCCCCACCAACATCAAGCTTTGTGACCTCGTGCTCCGGAAATTAGCGGTGTCCGACCCCGGTAAAAAGAGAAAATTGGCTCCTAATTGGGAGGGTCCATATAAGGTCTCTGAAGTGGTACGTCCTGGCACGTACCGACTCACAGACCTGGGGGGCAGGATCATAAAGAGGCCCTGGAACGTAGAACACCTTCTAAAGTTCCTCGAAGGGGACGACTAAACTCCTCCTTGTGTAAAAAAACTCATGTAATCGGCACCACGTGCCCGGTTTTTTTGTAAATAACTCTGTTCCTTTCCATTCTTGTGTAAAAGAAACTCATGTAATCGACATTTGGCATTGACCTCGAGCCACACCCTAGCTTTCTCAAGCTTTATGGGTTGGGCGCTCGGCAATGACCTCGAACCACATCCTAACTCTTTCAGAGTACAGGAGCTCGACATTCGGCATTGACCTCGAGCCACACCTTAGCTTTCTCAAGCTTTATGGGCTAGACGCTCGACAATGACCCCGAACCACATCCTAACTCTTTCAGAGAATAGGAGCTCGACATTCGGCATTGACCTCGAGCCACACCCTAGCTTTTTCAAGCTTTATGGGCTAGGCGCTCGGCAATGACCCCGAACCACATCCTAACTCTTTCAGAGTACAGGAGCTCGACATTCGGCATTGACCTCGAGCCACACCTTAGCTTTCTCAAGCTTTATGGGCTAGGTGCTCGGCCACCAACTTTCTTACACGACGGGGCCCGACACTCGACTTGCTCGGCGCACAGAACCCTAATCACTTACAAAAAATGAGGGACGGAAAAATCAATTTTTATTCATCACAAGCACCTTCAATGACCACAGTACAAGAAAAGTTATTACAACGCATCCGCTAACCTCGACCTAAGTGTTTCCCTCGGGGCTTTTTCGGCCGACATGGACCATGTCAAGCCCCACCGAGAGGGTATGTTCCTCGACATGCTCATCCGGCACCACCGGCACCGCTAGTGTAGACGTCTCGACAATGGAGCTCTATGCATCAGCAGGCCTTGCCATCTCCAGATAGAGGGTCGGCGAGGAACCCAAACCAGAGGAGCCCCCTCCCTCGAGATGGCCGAACCGAGACTGACCTGTGCCTAGCATAACTTTCAACCTCTGAATCTCCAGCTCCTTTTCAACCACAACCTCACGAAGAACGGACTCGGAGGTCTATCACCTGGTGGAAGCATCAGATATTAACCAGTTTATCTCGGTACTCCCCCAGTCTTGATCGGCTATAGCCTTCTTCAGGCGTGCTGCCTCTAAGCTGAGTCCTTGGACTTGTTCATAAAATAGTGTACTGCGGCTTCTCAATCGCGAGCCGGCTTGCGATAGCAGGTCAAGACGCTCTCCTTGGACTCTAGCCTATTCTGAAGTCACCGGACCTCGGCAGTTTTGAGGTCGACACCCAGGGTCTCGTTTATCTGGCAAAAGGGAAGGAAACCATAATTCACTAAAAAAAGCTCGCCAAAAAGTAACAAGTCATAGAAAGTCAGCCAAAAACACGATTGTATTACTTCAAAATTGATTAAAAAAGGCGGTGGCCAGTCCGCGTTCGGCAATACAAAAAGAGAGGAAAATATTTTAACAACTACGGAGGGGGGATCTGCACCTCTTCGTCGGCCATCGCACCCCCCGTCTCCTTCTCCAAGTGGGGGTCCTTCGGAGCCTCATTTCCCTCACCCCCGAGGGTTAGCGGATGCATGGAGGGCTCCCACACGAAGTGGAGATGGTTGATCTTCGCCTCGGGGTAAAAGATTAGAAAGTGCTCCTTCGCCCTATCATACGCCTCGTTTTGGGCATTAATCACCTTTTCCGAAGCTGCCATCACCATTTCGTCATAATCCGCTGCCGCCTTTTACCAAACCGCCACCAATTCACGGAGATGCTAGTCCTGTTGAGAGGCGAGCTCGGCTTGGAAGGCTTGCGCCGTCCCCTGAGCATTCGTCAGCTCGACCTTCAAATCCTTTGCTTCTCGAAGGTACCGATCGGCGTTCCACTTCTTGGTCTGGATTTCCTTCTCCAAGCACCTCCTCAGCTGCGTCCTAGTCATCAGCGCCTGGTCGAAATAGGCAGAATCAGAAAAGAATACCCAACACAAAAAGTTAACATACAACAAAACCAACACTTAACACTACTTGAGGTTGAGCCCACTTCATGTGGGCCATCTCCGTAGTCTCGGTCGCCAGGTTGGTCCGGTCACAGGACGTGGCGAGCTTATCTGCCACCTCCATAGAGATCGGGCCCTCAGCGAGCGAATCTCCCTCCTTGACTACCTAGTTCGGTGCGAACGGCCTTAGGCCCCCCTCTCCCACCATCCATCGAGCATCGGGACGGACAGTGGGGGTCCCAGACTTCAGGACCTCGGTAACCTTGCGGCTACTTAAGCTAGGCCCCAACTCTTTCACCTCTCGGAACGAGTGGCTTTTCTTCGACTTCTTAGAGGGTGGCTCCGAAGAGACCTTCGCTGCCCCCTAGACTGGTCCCACCACCGATGCTGCCTTCTCGACCCTCTTTTTCTGGGCCAGCGCCAGCAAGGTCTTTCTCGCCTCAAGCTTTGCCAGGTCTATTGCTGCAGAGAAAAAGAGAATGTCAATACGAAAGCAGAAAGCTAGACAAAAATGAAACAAAAACGTACAGGTGTCAGCTGGGCTCAGTCCGGCTCGGGCTTGGTGTATCTCTGTCAGGCGCGGCCAACCGATGCTATGCCCCGCTACAATTTTGTCCACATCAGCCCACTCCACCTCCGTCAAGTCCCTCCACTTCGGGGGTTTGTGGTTCGGCTTGTAGAAATTCCGGGCCGTAGGAATTTCCCAAGGCACATCGCACCCAACTACGAAGTACTTCTCCTTCCACCCCTTTATGGAATCCGGGTGACCATGCATTACCCTCTTGTGAGGGCAGGGTGACATGTAGAATATACCCTCCATATCCACGAGTGAGCTCACCCCTAAGACAGCACGGAAGTACTTCAGCTTCAGCAGGACCCTCTTCTCTTGGCACTTCAGGTTGAAGCAAATCAAATGCTTCCACGAATTGGAGCTGTATTGCATCGGGCACAAATCCCCCCACCTCAGACCCTCTTGTTGAACGGGTGCAGTGGAAACCTTAGTCACGAGATGAAAGCGTCCTCGAGAAATATGTAGAAGCCAGGGGTCAACTTGGTGGTGGTACGGAGACTGGGACTCGACAGCATCAATTCGTACTCCCAAGGGATGAAGTAACTAGCCCTTATTATGGGCAGAAAATTGGCCTTCAGCATGCATTGGATGTTGTTCATATTTATCTGGGGTCGGCCAGACGAAGGCACCTCCACATTGAATTGGACAAGGTTCTCCACATCATCAGGGTACATCCTGATCGACCCTGGGTTCCTGAAGTGGGGGACTTCGAGTCCATGCTTTGGTCGAAACTCATCCGGTGTGCTCGGACTATCTGGCAAACACCACTTCTTCTTCTTACGGGTACGAGGCTTCCTCAGTGGAGACGGTGTCGACAGAGGGGGGAGAGGGGGGAGAACCCCTCCTTCCTAGCCTCCTTCCTCATCTCTCTCTCCCTTGCCTCCTCCCTCAACCTCTCCTTCCTCATGCTCCTCGCCTCCTTCCTCAATCTCTCCTTCCTCAACCTCCTCACCTGATGACTCTACAATCTATGGCTCGCGACTTCGTAGGGGACCACGTCGAGGATCCGATCATCCGTATCTTAGGACGTGGAATCCGACTGTCCCTCCGCTTCCGAAGTTTGGTCGTCCAGGTCCCAAGACATTGAATCCGACTTGTGATCCCCCTCACCCCGATCGGAAGAGCTCGCTTCGGAGCCGGACCAGATCACAACATTACGAAATAAAATACTAACCTAAATACCGTAAGCTGAGAGATCACCGTAAAAGTCATTGTCGGCAGCTTAGAGAGAGAAGCTCATATTTTTAGAGAGAGAATGCAAAGTAAAGAAATAAGGGAGGTGTGGAGGATTTATAGAGCGAAAATGATGCCTCGAATTCCGTGTAAAAATCATAGCCATCCAAATCTTGATCATTACGATCTAACGGCCACTAGGATTTCAAATGCCTCGATTTCCACCCCCATGACGTCAGCATCACGTGCAAAATTTTAGTTTTTACCCCCATCTTTTATAGAAAGCACGGGGGTTCGGAGCTCGCTTCGGGTCTTACCGCCCATAGCTTTTACAACAAGCTCGGAGGCTCGACGCTTGGCAAAGACTAAAATCCAGAGCTTTTATAGCAAGTAGGGGGGCTCGACGCTCGGCAGTGACCTCGAGCCACCGCAGAGCTTTTATAGCAAGCTTGGGGGCTCGACGCTCGGCAGTAATTTCGAGCCACCCCAGAGCTTTTACAGCAAGCTTGGGGGTTCGACGCTCGATAGTGATTCCGAGCCACCCCAGAGCTTTTACAGCAAGCTTAGGGGGTTCGATGATCGGTAGAAATTCCGAGCCACCCCAGAGCTTTCACAACAGCTTTGGGGGATCAACGCTCGGCAATGACCTCGAGCCATCCTAGAGCTTTTACAGCAAGCTTGGGGGCTCGACGCTCGGTAGTGACTCGGAGCCACCCTAGAGCTTTTACAGCAAGCTAAGAGGGTTCGATGGTCGTTAGCAATTTCGAGCCACCCCAGAGCTTTCACAGCAGCTTTGGGGGATCGACGCTCGGCAGTGACCTCGAGGCACCCCTGAGCTTTTACAGCAAGCTTGGGTGCTCGATGCTCGGTAGTGATTCCGAGCCACCCCAAAGCTTTTACGACAAGCTTAGGGGCTTTACGCTCGGCAGCTATTCCGAGCCACCCCCTAGCTTTTACAGCAAGCTTGGGGACTTGACGCTCGATAATGACCTCGAGCCACCCTAGAGCTTTTACAGCAAGTTAAGGGCCTGACGGTCGGTAGAGATTCTGAGCCACCCCAGAGCTTTTACAGTAGCTTTGGGGGTTTGATGCTCGGCAGTGACCTTGAGCCACCCCAGAGCTTTTACAGCAAGCTTGGGTGCTCGATGCTCGGTAGTAAATTCGAGCCACCCCAAAGCATTTACAACAAGCTTAGGGGCTCGACGCTCAGCAGCTATTCCGAGGCACCCCCTAGCTTTTACAGCAAGCTTGGGGTCTCGATGCTCGGTAGTGACCTCGATCCACCCAGAGCTTTTACAGCAAACTTGGGGGCTCAACGGTCGGCAGAGATTTCGAGCCACCCCAGAGCTTTCATAGCAGCTTAGTGGTTCGATGCTTGGCAATGACCTCGAGCCATCCCAGAGCTTTCACAGCAAACTTGGGTGTTCGATGCTCAGTAGTGATTCCGAGCCACCCCAAATATTTTACCAAAAGATTAGGGGCTCGACGCTCGGCAGTGATTCCGAGCCACCCCAGAGATTTCACAACAGCTTTGGGGGTTCGACGCTCGGCAGTAACCTCAAGCCACCCCAGAGCTTTTACATCAAGCTTGGGTGCTCGATGCTCGGTAGTGATTCCAAGCCACCCCAGAGTTTTTACTAAAAGCTTATGGGCTCGACACTCGGCAGCTATTCTGAGCCACCCCTAGCTTTTACAGCAAGCTTGGGGGCTCAACGCTCGGTAGTGACCTCGAGCCATCCAAGAGCTTTTATAGCAATCTTGGGGGCTCGACGGTCGGTCGAGATTCCGAGCCACCCCAGAGCTTTCATAGTAGCTTTAGGGGTTCGATGCTCGGCAGTGACCTCTAGCCACCCTAGAGCTTTTATAGCAAGCTTGGAAGCTCGATGCTCGGTAGTGATTCCGAGCCACCCCAAAGCTTTTACGACAAGCTTAGGGGATCGACGCTCTGCAGCGATTCCGAGCCACCCCAGAGCTTTCACAGCAACTTTGGGGGTTCGACGCTCGGCAGTAACCTCGAGCCACCCCAGAGCTTTTATAGGAAGCTTGGGTGCTCGATGCTCGGTAGTGACTTCGAGCCACCCCATAGCTTTTACAACAAGCTTAGGGGATCGACGCTCGGCAGCTATTCCGAGCCACCCCTAGCTTTTACAGCAAGCTTGGGGGCTCAACGCTCGGTAATGACCTCGAGCCACCCCGGAGCTTTTACTGCAAGCTTGGGGCCTCGACGGTCGGTAGAGATTCCAAGCCATTCCAGAGCTTTCACAGCAGCTTTGGGGATTCGACGCTCGGCAGTGACCTCGAGCCACCCCAGAGCTTTTACAGTAAGCTTGGGTGCTCGATGCTCGGTAGTGATTCCGAGCCACCCCAAAGCTTTTACGAAAAGCTTAGGGGCTCGACGCTCGGCAGCTATTCCAAACCACCCCCTAGCTTTTACCACAAGCTTAGGGGCTCGACGCTCGGCCGCAATTCCGAGCCACCCCTAGCTTTTACAACAAGCTTGGAGCTCGACGCTCGGCAGAGATTTTGAGTTGTCCCAAAGACCTCTCAAACTGGGGGGTTCGACGCTCGACGGTAACCCTCGGCATCCGAGCACTTAAGGGCTCAGCGCTCGATAGTAAACCCCGACATCCGAGCACAGGGGCGCTCGATGCTCGGCTCCCGACCATCGGTCCCCGACCTTCAACGCCTCTTTCCTTCAGAGGATCTCCTTCGTCCTACCCCACTTACCACTCTAAGAATCTACGAGTCATACTCTCTAAACACACCGATCCACTCTTTCGAAAGGGACATACTACTCCTCCACGGCTGACTTATGCCGCCCTCCAGGAGTGGGGGGACTTGTGATGTGGGGTAAGTGACGTGGCCTCATCTGGGCCACCGGATCTCCTCAGACTTCACTCCCCTTTGATCATCAAGTCAAACCAGTCAAACGGGCTTCATCCCATTCAGGCCCACAGGCAAATGGGGGTCCGATCCGGCCCGTTAGGGTCTAAGACCCGTTTACCCCTGTCTATAAATACCAGACCCCCTCCACACTTCTAAAGGTAATCAATCTTTTCCCACCTGAACCTTAGCTGCCTAGTCTCTTTTTAGTGACTGACTAGATCGTCGGAGGACCTATCGCCGAGACTTCTCTCGGTATTTTTAGGCCATGTGCAGGTACAAAAGACCGAGCTGAGCCTCAAAGATCCGAGTCGAGCCTCAAAGATCTGAGCCGAGCATCAAAGATCCGAGCTGAGCACCTGGCCTCTACCTCTCTGCTACTACTCCCGAGTCGGTCCTACTCCCCAGGGTCGGACCGATGCCAGTACCACAGTTTCCTATTCACAAATTACAAGAAATCACACCTGCTGCCCCCACACCCCAAAAACAAACAACATCAACTACAGAACACATAAACAAAGAATTTGTTGTGAAGATTCAAGACCGAATAATTGGGGATGTAATAATAACTATAATTATGCAAAGAAGAGTTAACACAAATTCTGAAAATACAAACCAAAATATAGAAAAACTTTTAAGAGATATAAAAAACCCTATAAAAGATACTTTAGAAGAATAAATAAAAATAGACAATATCCGAAAAACCCATAGAAATGTAATTGTTATATATGTAGAGAAGTATGACATATATCACCAAATTGCCCGAAAAGAATAAAAAAGAAAATGTAAAATGTGTAAAATAAATTGAATAAATGAATAACATAAATTATGAACCCATAGAATATGAGGAAGACTGGTGAGAAATAAGTGAAGATGAAAAAATAATTGTATTGGAAGAAGATAGTGGAAGGAGTGAAGGTGACACAGAAGAATGTGAAATAAACATGATGACAGAAATATGAGAATAATTAGAAAGAGAAGAAAATAATGAAGAAGTAAGTGAAAGAATGTGCTTTGATATACAAAAATACGATAAAATAAGAGCAACCAAATTAGATATAAGCAAAAAAGAGATATTTAAACTACCAATATTCGAAAGGAAGAGGAATACCATCATAATAGCTAGGAATAATGAATAATCTATAGACATTGAACAAGCACAAGTAAAAACCATAATCACATTAATAACCGAAAGAATAATAAGATAAGAGATAGAAAAAATAAGTGAGAGAACTAGAAAAATATTAAGACACATACATTTAGGAGCTGTGCAAATAATAATAAAAGCTTATTTTAAGGAAGGAATAAATACACCCATAGATATATACCTAATGGATGATAGAATAGTATCAAGTGCACAATATGCCTTAATAGTAATAGTACAAGGAAACTTAATGTATCAAAAGATAAATTTTACAATAAAACCTAATTTCTCTATAAGTATGGCCGAAGAAAATAAGGACAAAAGTCTAGGCATGTACCACAAATTATCAGGAATAAAAATGATAGAGAAAAGTAAAGTTATGAGTTCACAAATGAGAAATATTTACGTTTTTACTAGTAAACATGAAGTAAAAAATAGAAATACAGATAATTTTAAAATAGAACCGCTATTCAGTGAAATTATAAGATACAAACCAGCTAGAGAAAACTCTGAAATGACTATACCAAACTATATAAAATTTGACTTTAATAAAGCAAAAGAAATTGCAAAAGGAAAATCACCACAAACAACGTTCAGAAAGAGATCACTTTCAATAAAAAACAAACAACAAGTATTGGAATTAATACCAATAATAAATACATCAAACAATCAGAACAATAACTAATTTAAAATAGAAATAGAATATTATGAGTGAAAAATGGAATAAACATGCCACGCCCCGCTTCCTAAAAATACGGAATGCAAGCATGTGACACGGCCCAGCGAATGACTTGCATCATCCATAGGCTGTTATCGATCCAACCCAACAATATAAACAAGAAATAAAACAATCACGCATGCAATGAAAGAATAATCACATAATTAACAATATTGAAAATTAAGCATAAGAATAACCAACATCAAAATAACTCAACATCTGGAATTTAACAAACAATATTTGGGTCAAAGTCCACGATACAAAGAAAATAATATTTGTTCAATTTATTAAAGTCTGAAATAAAGCAATATTTTTTTAAGCGGCGCAGCGAAACATCTCCTTCACCATTGTTGCTTTCCTAGTCCGTCCGGTAAATCTCCTTGATTACCTGTAAGCTGTTCATCTAAAGAGAAGAAAAATGTCCTTAGAGCAAGTTGTGGACATGCAAGTAGAGAAACAGAGAAATAATGACAATGGCGATACAGCAATGAATTCAATGAACGATGAAATCAATAGTGTTTGAACAGTGACAAAGTGATAACAGTACAATATGCAATAACGATGATTTATCACGATAACGATAAACAATAACAATGATGGTAACAATAACGATAACATTGTTCAATAAAGATAACAATATGCAATGACAATGTGATGAAAGTCTTAAGTCCATTATTTATTTTTAATTCTAGCTAATGCACATACTACTGTGTCCCATGTGTGCCGTATCACAGGTTCAATGCATACAATCAATTTCGTTTAGACTAAGGTGCTAGATTCTATAATTCATGTACTGGGTATGATGACGATAACAGTAATAACACTGGACATGTGTAATTTCTTACACGATGCCGATAATGATAAAACACTGGACATGTATAATTTCTTACACGATGCTGATAACAGTAAAACATTGGACATGTGTAATTTCTTACATGATGCCGACAACAATAATAATCACTGGCCATCATCCGAGTACAGTCGCTATATTGTCAACTACCCTAGTCAACCCTTAACCTCAGCTTGATTAACATTCTTTATTCAATTAACATACTATAATGCGATTGATAAGGGACACTAAAGAGATGACAAAACAACCCTAAAATTATGCAATATACTCTATACAAATAAATGCACCAAATATAACATTATAGATTCAACTCCATATTATTAAACATAGTATTCAATTCCCATTGCTACAAGATAGAAAATGCAGATCCGTCAGAAGTTCTTGAAACTAGACTCCTGCTCGGTTCCAACGCATAGATGAATTTCAGTGTTCTTTACAGATTTTAGTTTCTGACTGGTTATCGATATTGACTAATTTCAGTTGTAAGGGCAGAAAATATTCCTTGTAAAAATCAGTAAAAATAATTTTTATCACCCTAAGTATGTTATCTACCAATCTGGAATTTATCATGACATTATTTGATCATTAGTTCACTTAATTCATCAGCCTACATGGTATGTACATGAATCTGAAATTACAGCGCAGCAGTAGCAAAAGGGTCATAACTCAGGCAATATAAGTCGGAATTCGAAAATTCTGGATGATATTGACAATTAGATACTTAAGACTACGTTTCATATCAGGAAGTGACTGATTTTAATAATATTATCTAGGTTGAAATAGCACGACAAGGTTCAGGTTGGCAGTAAATTTCAGGGTGTCAACATATTCTTTTTGAATAAAACGATTAAAATGTTAAGAACGATGAATTGGGGTTTAACGATCATTAATCACAGCAAGCCATTCCTATGTGAACATGGTATTAAGATGTGAAATATCCATAATCTTACTAATCACCAACAACTACTACACCAACATCAATCACATGAACAATCAACCCTAATATACAATCTACAATAGTTGTGTATAATGTCATGAGATGAAATGTAAAAATAATTTCCTATTCTTATATTCAATAACTAACTATATGAGTGCATGTAAGATCTCTATACATTAGAGGCAAAAGACGGCACGAAGTCAAGACTACCACTTGGATTCGCTCGTGTAAATCCGTGGTATCCCAACGATAGATGACAATAACAATATACGATATTCAATAGGATCTACTTGCGAAATTCAATAAATGATCTCGAACATGATACAATACAATTCGAGTAAGATAACTTGTCTTTAGATGACGTTAGATCCGATATTTTGAGAATACTGGGATCGGAATCTCGGTGACATGGCGACGAGCAAACGATCACGATCAGGCACGGATCTCGTTGATCAAAATGGTGATCAAGATGAGGATCAAGCAAATCCAACGGCCGAGATCGAATATAAAACATATAAGAATTAGAAGAGTGCCAAAAAAGTAAATATACTATGATTGACAATTTGATGAATGAGAATAAAGAGTGGATCAAATGTTTAACTCACCAAGTAGAAGACGAACGAGACGATCGAGATGATCAAGGATCGAGATCAAGTGTGATCGGTCGATCACGGCTGAGATTGAAGATCAAGATCAAGGTCAAGATCAAGACCAAGATAATGATCACGATCGCGATGATAAAAAGAGATCTGACGGTCGAGATCAAGATCTTGATGATGATGGTGATGATGATGATGATGATAGATGCAAAGCCAACGGCCAAGATCCACGGATCAAGAAGCGATCAAGATCGCGATGATCAAGATGTAGATCAAACGGCCAGAATCACTTGATCAAACTTTTGATCAAAATAGCAACCCGTCAATGGTGCACAGTGGTGATGGGATAGTGACGCGACGAGGAGCGTCGGGGTCGCGGCTGGAGGCGCTAGTGGCTGACGCTCGGGAGGAGGCAGCGCGACGGCGATCGGTATAGGGCGGCAAGGTGGCGACCGCAGGTGGCTGCTACACTACGGTTGTTGCTGCTTCGGGCTGAGCAACGCAGGAAGGAGGGCGGCACTGCAACTGTCGTTGCTATCTGGTGGCGCGACTGGGGACGTGCTGCATCGCTGCTACATTGCTGAGGCAGCTGCCTATCGCGGTGGCGTGTTGGGACAGGAGGGAGAGCACTGCAGGAAGGTAGGCGAGGAGTAGGGCAGTGTCGGGGTGAGGTAACACCGGGAGAAGGAGGATGGGTTAGGAGGTTGGGATGAGAGGTAGGGGAGAAGTTAGATGTGTGGGAGTAGGGATGAAGAAGAGGAACAGTAAAGAGGGGGTTAAGGGGGTGTAGGCGGCTGCTAGAGGTTTAACAGTAGATTATTAGGTTAGGGTTAAGTAAAGTTAGGTTATTTATATAAATAGGGTTATGGGTATTGGGTTAAGATGGTATAGGATCCAATAAGAGAATGGGTATTGGATTTTGGGTATTAAATGGGTTTAAATCTATTAGGGAAAATGAAATAACTAATAAAAATGTAGAATTATATAACAAAACATATTTTGTACTACAATATGGAATTTATTTGACATAACTACAAATACAATTAACAATAGAAATAGATTTTCAATTCAACAATAAAATATAATAATAATATTAATAACAACAATAAAATTTTTGGTATACATATCAAAATGAAATTTGAGATAAACAAGTTTATTAAAATCTAAATAGTAATAAAATAAGATACAAATAGCCGATCGCTTAGAAAATAAACATTAAAGTTAGAATATACTATTATTCGAAGAAAATACAATTTTCGGTTTGAAAAGATTTTAATAGAAGGCCCAAATCGAGTTTAAAATAATACTGAATTTGTAATTAATCAAAATACGAAAAATATTCAGAAAATACGTATTAACGGAAACAGGGATTACAAAACAAGTAGCCCTAATAGATATAGGAGCTACTAATTCACATATTAAACAAATAAATATAAAAACAACAGAATTAATACCAATAGAAAACACATATTACTACCTAGGCTATTACAATAATAGACATCCAATTGTACATAAAATAATACTTTCACTAAGGATAAATGGTAGAAAGGAAATGTTATTACATTTACACATAGACCCAGAACACCATATTAATGAAATATTATTAGGAACTGACTTCCGTACAACAGTACAACCTTACTCAATTCAATAAGAAAAAATCACAATAACAGTAAACAATGAAAGTATAGTAATAAATAGAATATTGAGCAAATGAATCCATTAAGAGAAACAAAGAATACGTTATACATACTAACAGAATTTGTTTACGAATGATACAAATCAAGAAACTATCATAGTCTAATAGACACCGGAGCAGGCACTAGCCTATACCGCGAAAATATACTTCCAAAATGGAGACAAGATGGATATAATAAAAAAGCAATAACTGGATTAACTGGACAAACTATCATACTTGATAAGTATCAACAAAATGTTAATATACAAATATGAAATTACATACTAAAAATACCAATAATATACCAGTTTGATGATATGAATAATGATGTGCTATTAGGAAATGACTTTTTCCAACAATACAATCCTATAACCATATCACATAAATCTGTTATAATTACAACACCTTATAGACACCAAGCAATAGCAATTAGAATAATCCAACCTTATTCTAGGACTGACCTGCCGCATATCAGAGTTTCTTCAACCCAGCGTGGTGAATATCAATATTTACCAAACAAAACTAGAATATAACAAGTCCATGAAATAACTATAAAAGAAAATTTACAAAAACAATTAGAAGATCTATGCAGAGAGGACCCCTTGGTAAAATAGGACTTAAGTAAACCCACAGCACATATAGAGTTAATAGATAAGAACAAAATAATAAAAATTAAACCTATAAGACACATTCCAACAGATTTAGAAGAGTTCAAAATACATATAAAAAAAATTAATGGAAAGTAATTACATAAGAAAATCACAAATTCCACATTCATCACCAGCAATTATAATAAGAAAACATTAAGAAGAAATAAGAGGTAAATCTCGAATGGTAGTAAATTATAAGGAACTAAATAAAAATACTAAGAGATTTGGATATCCACTACCAGATATGCAAATACTACTTAACACATTAAGAACAAGAAAAAATATTCAAATTTCAATTGTAAATTAGAATTTTACCATGTCAAACTAACAGAAGACTCAAAACAGTTAACAGCATTTAGCACACCTCAAGAATTCAATGAATGGAATGTATTACCATTCGAATATAAAAAAAATTTAGAAATATTTCAAGAGTATATAGATAAGATATTTGAAAATTATAACAACATCATATTAGTATATGTAGATGATATTCTAATAGGATCTGAAAACGAAGAACAACATAAAGAGCATCTATTAAAATTCATAGAAATAGTAAAAAATGCAGGTATTATTCTATCAAAAAAGAAAATGGAATTGTTCAAAACTGAGATAGAATTCTTAGGAACAAAATTATCACATGAAGGAATAGAATTACAGCCACATATAGCAGAAAAAATAAAGACATTTCCTAATGTCCTAAAAGAAAAAAGAGAAGTACAATCTATAAACGGGTTACTAAATTAAACAAGATGATACATACTAAATTTATCAGCAAAAACAAATTGATTACAACAAAACTAAAAAAGTTTAAGAAATGGGACCCCAGAGAATGAAGAAAACCTTAAAATATTGAAATAACAAACTTCAAAATTAAATAAGCTAAGATTACCTGTTAAAGAATATTCATGGATAATAGAAACAGATGCATGTGAAAATAATTGGGGAGCAGTATTAAAATTCATTGAAATAGGTGAAGAAGAGGAAAGACTAGCCAGATATACTAGTGGATCATTCACACAGACCCAACAAAATTACCACATAAATGAAAAAGAACTACTAGCAATCTTAAAAGCTATAAAAAAGTTTGAGTTATTCATAATACATACGAAATTCACAGTAAGGACAGACAATACACAAGCAAAGAGTTGGATTAACAAAATAATAGACCCAACTATAGCAAAAGAAAAGATTGATAAGATGGCAAATGGAGTTAGCACATTATGACTTCTCGATAGAAAATATAAAAGAAAAAGATAACATCCTAACAGATTTCTTATCAAGAAACTAACAATTGCATTTTTACATGATGGAAAATAGAGTCCAGCATATAGAACAAGATATAGTCAACCTAAAGAAGACTGTGGAGCAATTAAAATTTGCATTTAACCAACTATAACTGCAAATATGTGGTCTTCAAAGTATATTTTACCAATATATAAATGCAGAACATGTTGAAAAAATGAGCGAAGGGAGTGAACCTATTAACCTACAAAATACAAGTGAGATCACAAAAATAACCACACAAGAGGAAAATCCATACAACCTACTACCTACAAAGAGAGTTTACTCTCAGATCCTCCAAATACTCCAAGAATGATTTATTTTTACAATATATTGAGAAATTATGTCAGACCACTCAGGTCAACCAATTTATCAAAACTATTTCTCAACAACATATGAACAAAGCGATCATACTACCAGGAGCAAATCCAAAAACAGTAAGAGTATTGTTCGAAAGAGGACTTATCCACTGCATATACCCATCCCGAGAATGTAAAGAACTTAGCCAGCTACCAAGAGTAGTATATAAATCTGCTGAGAGTTATTTTGGTCTTACAAAAGCCTCCAAAATATATGTCCAGGTATTTTTCGCTATTCCAGCATTCCTTGAAGATGATGAAGAACTACCCGCTGAGCATATTATAAAGATAGGGATGACTACATAAATCCTATTTGGAGCAACCAATATTATACCATATAAAAATGAAGAATTTGAAAAACTGATCCCAGAAAGAAGAGCTATGGGATTTAAAACAATGTATTGTGAACTGAAGGACATACAAAATAGAGATTGTGACATATGGATCTATGATAGCCCTGACCCCCAAAAATTAATGATTTACAACATAGCAAAGATTAAACAACCACAGTTAAATAAAGAAGTCTTTGACAGCTGGTACCAAATTCTACATAAAGGAGCCATGACAATAACAAAAGAGACAGTTGTCCACCACTGTAGATTGATGAGGATGGAACCACAGCATGAATGCGGACAATACAGAAAAGAACAAGAGAAGGCAGACGAAGAGCTATTTCTGATGTGAAGCACGTGAAGATGTTGGCCAGAAAAGAATCTTTAACGTAAGCAGTGACATAATTGGCTTAATTATTTATCTATAATGTAAATAGTGATGTAATGGAAACAATAATTGTAATTGATGTAAAGTCATCCCTTCTTCTATAAAAGGAGAGGTTGGGTAAGGGAGAAGGTAGAAAATTTAGAGAGAAAAAAAATTACATATAAGATTGTAAGTAGAGTTTGAATGAAAGTGGAAATCAATAAAGACTATCTTTCTTATTAAGATCTTGCACAATATAAGGTATGAATAATTAGTCTCTTACCCTCAGAAGTGTTGTGTAAGGCTCTATTTGAAGGATCTTACAAAAATATCCATTTGTAACCTTTTATAGTTAAATTGTACACCTAGTAGCAGGAAACGAGCTAGGTTGTGATTGTCTATACTGAAGTGCTACTAGTTGTTCCAGACGTTTCTCTTAGATGAAGCTCTCTTGGAGAGAATAGTACTCCTGAGATGGGAGGAACGTAAAAGGAGCACTGAAATCGGGGTGCATATCAGAGGTACTTTATCCACTGGTAGTAACTAGTACAGAGCAGCTCAAAGAGGTTTAACTAGGTCAAAAGTATGATGGGCCGTTTTGTTTTGATTCTTAGAGTATCCTTAGGAATCTCTCTCTACTCCTGATTTTATAATTGTTGTTTTAAATCACAAAATTTCTAAAAAGACTAATGGGTCAAAATAGTTTCAGTCTTGCCTTAGAAATTTTTGAATTAATGATTAACTATCAAGGAAGTGATAGAATGCTAGTTTTTTATGTTTATATCCTCATAGAGTAACAAGCATGAATGACTTTTATGGATTCAAATTATTTTTCTTTAGTGTACAACGAGTAATAATTATAACAATAAATCAAATAAATCCTAGAGAACAAGTAATATAAATGTCCAAATAGTTGATGATCTAACTTTTTATAAAAGATCTTTGTTATTTTATAAAAATGGTGAATTTAGTAGTTATGTCTGGAGTCCTACAACAGCATATAGACAATTTCTAGAATAAAATGAACATATTGAAGAAGAAAATGAATATATGGAATAACTCGAAGAACCCCCATATGATAGTAGTAGCGAAATATCTGAGACAAAATTAGAATCTATGAGAGATCTTGAACTTATGCTTGATTACTTTAATATTTTTGAGATAGACAATGCACATTATTTCGAAAAATATTATTTTACAGAAAACTATCATCTTTGAGGTTTTTTTATACTTTTTTTATTCTATTCACAGGTGTTTTCACGCTTCGCTACCCCAGTTGGTATCAGATCTTGTTTCTAAGTAAGTAATTCCTATCTGGTTTTCTCAAAATATTTAGTACAATTTAAGTAGTTAAAAAATTGATTAGATAAGATAAATAGAAAATATTACAAAAAAAATTTAAAATTTGCAGAAAGATCACACATCTATAAAAAATCTTTAGGATAGTAAGCATAGAATATTAATTAAAAACTAAGCAGAAAGATCACACAACCTATAGAAAAAATCTATAGGATAGTAAGCATAGAATATTAATTAAAAACTATTTCTTAGTTACAAATATTTTGGCCATTGTCCGCTTTTTGCAAATATTTTCAAATTTGATCCTAAGAAAACAATTAAGTCCATAATGTCCTTATATCTCAATGTTTTCATCGGTAGGGAATTTTCAACCTAAAACATTGTCCATCATATTTCCTAATCTCTAAATGTAGTCGTCAACAGTGATTTTCAGCCTAAAATATTGTAAAGTATGAATCAAACAGTAAACTCGGAACCGTGCAATGCTTGTCCTTTGCTTGTCCGTTGCTTGTTGAGGGAGCTTGTCAATTGAATAATAAATAAACTAACTAATACTCTCTCCGTTTTAAAATGCAAGTCATTCTAGTCTTTTTTTGTTTCATAATATCAGTCATTTAAATTTTCGATGAAATATCTTATCATTCTTAAATATCCATAAATTAATATTTATGTGAGATTTACAATTTTACCCTTGTCCTTTTTTGAAAGAGAATTAATAAAAAATTATAGAGGATGGCAAATTAGACATTATACAATTGATGGCTCAATTATGAGCTTCAAAAATCATGAATGTTTCCACGCATTTCGCTCTCAAGATCCGTGCTTCTCCGGCAGCTGTCTCTCCCACCTTCGGAGTTTAGTTTCTTTCCCTCCTCCTCGCGCTCGGTGAGTTATTTTAGTCTATTTCCAGTTCTATTTTATTTCTCATTTCTTCAGGTTGCACTTCGTTTCGATCTTGCTTGAGTGCATTAGCACCCCTTTCCCGAGGTCTTGGTCCTCTGGTTTGGCGGTGATCAGCCCTGCGCATCCCTAGAGCGAGCTGGTGCTCTTTCGCCCATAGTTTTACTTCTGTCGATTCTTCTTTTCATTATATCATCCCTCTTATGCATTTTTATGTTAGTTATTTCATCATTTAGTTTCTTACTTATCTCTCTGTAGCTAATTAGCTACTCTCTCTGAACTTCTATAAGTTCTGTATCACTGTGGTTGGGATCTTTCCGATCCTCTATTTCTTAATTTTTGTTTGTTCGTCTGCGTTATAGTGTTATTTTAATTTGGTGTTGGATCTTTTGTGTTCCTTTAGCCTGATTTTTTCAGCATCCTAGGCAGTAACTGATCCTCTCTATATCAGTTTCCGCTGCCTCCCTCTGGTCTCGTACCATGGTCTCTTTGTGCCCGTCCTGGGTCGAGGACGATAAAAAATTTACGCCCGATAAGCTGGGTCGCTCTCTTTACTATCCCTCTTTTCCGTTGGACCATTCATCTTGTCGGTCCACTCCGCTCCTGGTTTGTTTCAGGTGCCTTCAGCCTGGACATTTCCAACGAGAGTGTGTCAACAAAATGAAGTGCTTCTTTTGTGACAAGCACGGGCACTCTCGCAGGCGATGTTTCGCCCTTCAAAAACTTCTGGGATTACCCAGAGGCAAACCATTATCGGCCAAACTTCTCTTATTTCTTAACTATCCTCTCTTAAAAGGCAGATTTAATGCTTGCTTAGAGAGGAAGTTTTGTTTTGAGTCTAAAAAGATTATTTCCCCCATGGCGGATGCTTCTTATGCTGAGTCGAATTCTTTCGATGTCACCTCGGTTTGGGATGCATCTTATGGCTCTCTTCAGCTTACCAATATTTCTAGCCTGTTTAAGGATCATAAGTTTCAGTCGAAACTTGTTTCCTTCCCTAGTTTGGGCTCTTATCAGCCTCGCTCCTTTTCTAAAGTTGTGGGACCATCGCTGTTTAAGAGTCAGGATAAGGATCATGTTTTGGCTAGAATTTTTCCGGCTAATCGTCTCTCCCTCCTTATTCTTCCTCTCTTTAAGAGCATGCTTTTTACATGCCTTGCGACGAAGAGTAGTTGTGAGCCTGGTAAAGAGTTGGATGCCTCTGTTGTGGTGTCTAATCCACCTACTGCCCCCACTCCCTCCTTCGTTGCTCATAATGCTCTTTTTGCGACTTATCAGTTTCCTAAAATGGCGCCCCTGCTTATGGTTCGTTCGGGGTTCACGAAACTCGTTTCTCTTCCTCGGTCAGGCTGTTCTCAGTTTTTTAGTGCTGTAAGGCCTTCGATACATTTGTATCGGGATAAGATACCTCTTGTTTGTCCTCCCCCTAGGGCTTGCCATTCTTGGATCCGTAGTTCGATTGGGCTAGTGCGCCAATCGACTCGTGAAGTACCCCACTTTCTTCGTCATTCTTTTCATATTCATTTCAGACCTTTATTTTCGCCAGCTTCATCCAGTCTCCTTTCTCCCTCTAAGTGCCTTAACGAACTCCTCCCTGCTGAGCCTATCCTTTGCAAGACCTCGCTTCCACTGGTGGAAGTCGATCCTCCCCCTGCTAAGAGGAATTACAAGAAGAAACTTTATTCTAATTTGCCTACTCGCGTGAGTGCGCGCTTATTAGCTAAAAAAGTATCGTCAGGGTCGGCACTTCATCATGAGCGCATCTGAGTTTTGGCATTTCACCTTCGCCTCGGATTTGGCTATCCGGTGTTTTCATTGCAGCCTGGATGTGTCCCTGGCTTCTTGCTCGCTGGCGGTTCTTTGGGTCCTGCGAGTGCTAGTCTGTGTGGGTCTAGCTCCTCTATATTGGAGTGGCAGGACGTCTTCCGCCTCTTTGCGTCTTTCTTCTTGGGGTGTTATCGAGCGTGACGGATTGGCTTTGGTCTCCTTCTCTATGCTTGCTTTTCAGGGCTGTGGCTCAGCCCTCGGATTTCGGCGTGGTGTTTCGTCCTGTGGCTCCTCGATCTGCTTTTTTGATGATGTGTCTGTTATTGTATTTCTTATTACTAGCTTTTTGTATATCTTCTTATTACTGTTTTACTTCTTGTAAAACCCTTGACTATTGTATTGTTTATTATCTGTTTTATTGATTAATATATTTTTTGATGGCTGGAGCCTTATGGCTCTATCCGATTCATCAAAAAAAAATCATGAATATACAGTATTTTTGCTCAATCCTAGATTGTTTCTTAATGGTCGTGTAGAAACATAGAATAACTTATGTTTTGAAACGGAGGGAGTAAAAACATACTGATCAAACGTCAACTTGTTGAGAACCAGTCGTCTGAGTATTAATTGGTTACAGGTAGCACTGTCACATTTACCCGATACTCGGACCCAACCCAGACCCGACATTGGACCAGAACCGAACCGATCTATACGGGTCCAGGTCTGGGCCATAAAATAAGACCTGATGCACTTCCGGGTCCAGGTCATAAAATAAGACCCGATGCACTTCTGCTCCGGGTCTGGGTCTGCTCAAAATAGACCCGACCGGGACTCAAACCCGGATCCGGACCCGTTAAAAATACCTCAAAATATATGGAATTTGAATAATAGTGTTATAGGAATATACATATAAATAGTAATTGTTGAATATAGATGTGTAAATATAATATTTATTCATATACTTAAGTGCAAAAATTATTGGAACCGTAAGATATCGGGTGCAAAAATACTTACGTGCAAATCTTTATTTCCCGTTACCAGACCCGACGGATATATATTTTTAATTAGGACTCGGACCTGAACCTGAACCCGATTTTTGCAAGTCTGGATCCGGATTCAATTTTTTGATCCATAAGGTATCGGATCTGGGTAGTAAAGGACCCAACCTGATATACCCCGATACCAGCTTTAGTTACACGGAAGATATTCCAGTATTACTGGTTCTCTTTAGAACATTAACAAAAATACTTCTCTTAGAGCATCCACAGTCGTGATTGTGAAAAAATTTATAAATGCATATTTACATATACCTTTTTTAACGTTTG
The DNA here is from genome assembly GCA_017893485.1 of Hemerocallis citrina. Taxonomy (NCBI): domain Eukaryota; kingdom Viridiplantae; phylum Streptophyta; class Magnoliopsida; order Asparagales; family Asphodelaceae; genus Hemerocallis; species Hemerocallis citrina. The sequence goes on from CM030362.1 coordinate 133,110,066, forward strand.
CTGCAGTCGTCGAATGGTATTTTATAGCAATTTAAGAAAAAAAATATCAGACGGAATGTGCAGTTGCGTCGTATGTATTTAATTATTTTTTTAATTTTAGACGGAAGTAGAAATTGCGTCGGAAGGGGGAAAAAGGCAAAATGGACAGAGATGGACCTTCGTCCCACTATTTTAAAGTAATTTTTACGATTTTTTTAATAATTAAAAACATTTTTAAGTGGGAAAAAATTTGTGGGCCCCTCCGAGAGGTAACCCATATATGAACACATTTTTAATTTAATTTTGTCAAAAAATACATAAATAGCAAATGACTGGAGCCGACGGTTTGCTATAAAATGTATTTAATGCATGTATAGCTCAGGACTGTGGATGCTCTTACGTACACTGTTTTGTTCAGAATAATGCAACTCAAATTTTCCTTGCACTGTTTAGTTCAGAATAATGCAAAATATCTCCATTTGCAAAAGAATGTAAATAATGGTAGTACTAAATAACTAATTAATTCATTAGTTAATCATGCATTAAAGAGAAAAACACTGTTCCCTGTGCTATTGCTGACATGACTAACCATTACTTCCTCCTTTATTTGATAAAATATCATAATGATTGCTGCTTCTTTTTGTATACATGAAAATACAAACACAAACAAAAAGAACAGAGAGGCCCAGGTAACTAAGAACTTTATATTATATTCATATAATAATATTGAGATACAACAACTACAAAGATCATCCTTAATTATAATATCCTTAAGCTAAAAGCTACTACAGAAAAAGAGAAGAAGAACTGGAACACAAAGAAAAGAAGTAGTGCAGTGTTGTTATTCATCATCCAACAACTGAGATATCATCATGATTTAGGCCTTGCTGCCACTAGGGTTAGTAGTGGAGTTGGTGGGCCCACCAGAGTTGGCATTTGGGCTTGAGCTTGACTTGGAGCACTTCTGTTTGAGTTCAGTCAAAAGGGTCTGGTTCTCTTGATTCAGAAGCTGTGCTTTCTTCCTCAACCTCTCATTCTCCTTCATTATGTAGCAGTTTTGCAGGTAAAGCTTGGAGTTGAGACTATCCATCACTTTGCTTTTCAACTGATCTCACACCTGAGAACAACAAAAATTGTATATCTACATAGCAAACAGAATTAGAAGAAAGGAATATGAAACATTATCATAGAATAGAAAGATATATAACAGCAAATATAGGAGAAGAAGAGAAATAGAGCAGCAAGGCCACTTAGTTAACATGTCGTTTATTAACAAACTATAAGAAACATATTTTAAAAAACCATGTTCAACTCTACCCTCAATTGACTCAAGGAAAAATATCATATTGATTAGAGGAAGAAAAAAAAATGAATGACACCGCTTTGCAATCAATTGACTTAAGAAAAAGTAAAAAGTTGCATGAAAAGGTTTCAACTACCAATATATAAGACCTTTTTATGCACTCTCAAGTAGTAATAAAAAGCAGGCATTGAGATTAGATCTAAAGACGAAGACCTTTTTGTGTAGTGGGACTTCTTCTTCTTCTTCCCAACAACAAAAAGTTTATGTCGATGGTTTTGGCTTCTGAGTTTTGAGTGGTACGCTATATATATATATATAGAGAGAGAGAGAGAGAGAGAGAGAGAGAGGGGGGGGGGGGGGGGGGGGGGGGGGGGGGGGGGGGGGGGGGGGGGATATATAGAAGGATAAATTCCACATGGCTCACTAACAAATATGAAAATTTCATATACCTTACTCACAAATTGATATTTTTATATATATAACTCACTAACTTGATATTCTCACTCTTCTTATGTTAAATTTTACTACGAGATCAAAAATAACTATTTTATACTGTTTTAAAATTAAGAGTTAAGGTTTGTAGTTAGGACTATTTTTAAAATTAAGAGTTAAAAATAATAATTTTGCCATTTTTAAAACCCTAATCCTAACTCTAACACTAACTTAATCCTAACCCTATACCCTAAATCCTAAATTCCTAACCATAAATCTAAAAGGAGGGCAAAATAGTTATTTTTAAACTCAGGATACGATTTAACATAAGTAAAGTGACAATAACCAAAAAATTAATTTTTTATTGGACAATACTGTGAGTCAGTTATATAGAAATATCAAATTTTAAGTGAGGTATATAGAATTTCCATATTTGTTAGTGACTCATGTGGAAAAAAACTCTATATCTATAACTATTATAATGGGAGAAATGGGGTTCCAAACAAATAAACAATTTTTTATTGTTTTTTGTATGTTAGTAAACACGTGCAGTGCACGTGTTGGTAGGTTTTTTTTTTGTCTTTTTCCTTCTTCCTCCACGTGCATTGCACGTGCATGATACTAGTCTTTATATATAATAGGAGTTAGAGTTGTAATTTGTCAACATACAAACCCGTGCATTGCACGTGTAACTCCAACTCTCCCATTAATTATAACAAAAATAACAAACAAAAAATTTTCACCTATTTAAACGTGTAACGCACGTGCAAAATAATTTTTCAATATTTTTTTAACACTAAACAAACACATGTTGCACGTACTACTTCAATTTTACTTATGAACAGGTGCATTACACGTACAAATCATAGCTTTTTTTTCAAAATATTTTTCTCTATTACACGTTCAATTCTAAAATTATTTCTTAATATATATATTACACGGTGAAAATACTCTAAATCGGCCGGGAAAAATACTAGTAGAATTAATGAGAGGCATCATGAGCTGGGAAGGGATGAGAAGATTTGATGAGATCACGTGATGATGAGGGGGCGGGCGGGGGGGACAATTTGAATGATGATGGATTTGGTTGGCTAAGATTTGCAATGTTGCTTATCATTAATTCAACCAGAAGCTAGCTGTATTAACCCTTTGGAATTTCCCCTTTAGGTCTCAGTCAAAAGTTCTTCCCACTTTGACTTCATCATCGCTCTTCATTCATACTAGGTTTTCAACATGAATATCCCTAACAAATATTCTAATATCATATATATGTTTTTAAAATATATCTTTTCATATATGCCCTTACCAATATGAGTTTATTTCTTATTTACTCGTAAAAATTGTCTCAAACTATGTGTATTTGAAACTGATAAGATTAGTGGCGAATTTGACTAGAAAACATGATGAAGAAGATGAAATTATAAAGATGTACTGTAAATTTGTCCATTTATTCAACAACTGAAGAAAAATTGAGAAGGATTAATGTGTTTCAATTGATTTTATAGACGATTTAGTTTATAAAAAATAAGAAGAATAAGCTTAACTAGCAGAGGAATGGTATTTCAGTCATTTTACATAAAATCTATTAAACATAACTGTATATTTCAGACATTTGTATGTTTTTAAAGTAGTTTTAACTTAAGGGGTAACTAAGAGGTTGGATATACATTGTTAGGGGTAAACGTGAAAAATACACGTTTATGAGGAATATATGTGATATTCACATATTTGTTAGAACATACATATTAAAAAACCCTTCATACTATCTGCCTAAATGGAGTCAAACTAAAACTATCGTTGCCCTTTATTATCCACATCTACATACAAAAGATTACAGCTGCTTCTTATTAAAGTATAAGGGGTGGTTTGTTTCGATGTAAATGAGCTGAGCTGTAAAAAATAATTTTCTTGGGAGGACATTGTAACAGTGCTTTGGTTAGATACATATAGTAATGCACAATTGTCTATTTTTTATGCGTTTTCACTTTCGAGCTTTTTTTCTTCGAAAACGCTTGTGGAGTACAGTTTACTAATATTGAGTAATACTATATATAGCCACTACTTACTTTACTACCAAATCCTTTACTACCTGATGTGGCAGCCTAGTCAGCAATACCACATCAGCTGTACACTTAAATATATTATTCATTAATTAATTCTAAAAAATATCAAATTAACAACAGAAGTCTCTTCATCTTCCTAAGCTGCCCTTCCCTTTCCTGTACATTCCCCCTCTTCCCAATCCCGCTGTCGCCTCTTCCTCCCGTCGCCGCTTCTTTCCACTGCCCCCACGCGCACCTGCTTCCTCCTGCTGTGCATCTTCCTCCCACCGTCGCCGCTTCTTCCCGCTACCCCCACGCGCCCCTGCTTCCCCCCGCTGTGCCTCTTCCTCCCACCGTCGTGTCCTCACGTGCCCCTGCTTCCACAGGTAGTGAAATTTTAGTTGCAAGCATGGTTTTTTTCTTGGAATTCAAGTTTGAGTTGATTTGGAAATTTTGGGTTTCTGTTTTTAGTAGTAGTTGCTATTTTTGGATGCATTTTTAGACTTTTTTTTTCCTAGGAAAGGATATGGGTTTGGTACATGCATATTGGCAGTGGATTAAAGACTGCACTTTTTTCTTGTGTTTGAGTTAAATTTGGGTTTAAGTTAAATTTGGGTTTTTCGGGATGGTTTTGATTGATTGGGTGCGTGTAATTTGAGGATTTACAGAAGATAAACTTGGCCTGTATCTACGTTAAACATCTATATCTAATTTGCATGATAGAAGGTACCTGATTATTTAATTCAACATTTTCATAGCCCAAATTTCTAATTCTTAACTAAATTGAGATGTGAGCTGCCATGATTATTTAATTCAACATTTTTGATACCATTATTTTACTAAAATATGATATCCTTGATATTTAACAGGCATGGAGAACCCCCCAAATGTTTCACCTTCAATTCAAAATTCAAGTGAGCATGGTCACAATGAAATAGAGAGTGTAGAGAAAAAGGAAAAGGAAATGGTTGAGGAACCTAAACTTGACATGGAATTCAATTCAAATAAGGAGGTGTTGCCGCTAAATTCGGTGTGGGGGCAAACAGATGAATTTGTGAGTTCTTGGGGAAACTGAATAGGAGAACCTGTGTACCTGTTCCGTCGAACTCTGATCGTTGCTCCCGCCGTAGACCTGCAAAAAGTGCGAGACACCGGGGTTGTTCCCGGTGACGCACCCTCCGACGCTCAAGTCAGTAACCAGAAATGATTATGAAAGAGCGTTTAACTAGAGAAAGATTGATTACCTCTTAATGGAGATGGGTGAGGGGTATTTATAGGCGTCTTAGGGACTGGTTTTAGGAATGTAATCCCCGTGATTAGATAAGGAATATTCCCCGTAATCAGATAAGGCATGTAATCTGATAAGGTATATCCCCTATAATCAGTTAAGGAATTTAATCCCAAATCCCGGTGAAAGGATAGATACGAATCAGGGCCGTTGATTAGTATTAATTAGGAACCCTAATTCTATCCCTTCTGAGCTGGGCTTGCTGCGGGTTGAAACCCGCGCCCGATTGAGGTGGGTCCGTTCGCGGGTAAGTGGATTTTCGGGGAAGATAACCAGTACCCGTTTCAGGCCCGTAAGAAGGTGAAGTCACCGCTCTACCCCTGTGCCTCAAGATTCGTGAGTCATCTGGACGGTTCCGATTTAACCCCATTTTTAGCCATATCACGAGCCCCCCACTCCTAAAGACTGAGTTCGATCAGTCTTTGAGGAGTAGTTTAACTGTTCTAATGGCTGGTGGAGCTGTATCGGAGTCCAAACGGTGGGTCTTGAATCTTAAGGGGGGGTAGTAGTGTGTTTTTGGAAGTTGCAATTTGTTTTTAAGCATCTCTGAGTGCCCAATGGTCTTTATCTATTTTTTCGGATTATTTATTTAATTTTGCGATGCGTTAACCAGCCGTCCGGGGGCCCTCACGATACATTCTAGGCAATAATTGTTTGTTCGGGGGTTCGAAAATATTACCCCGAATTTATAATTATTTTCTAGATTTTCCAGTGAATTTTCCCGAATTTTTGGTGATTTTTTCGCAATTTTTAAATAAATAAAACGATTAAAATTGATTTTAAATACCCATTTATGACGTGGCATCATCAGAACCCTTGATCAGAGCGCAGCGTGATTTTCGGAGAGATCGAGTGGCTCCTGTTCTTCGGCTCGCTCTTTCGCCGTATGTGAGGTTCGGTACTTCGGCACTCCGGCTCGGCGTCTCGGCACCTCGGTTCGAACGGCTCGGCGCTTCGGCTCGGCGGTTCCGAAGTACGTGGCATCATCTGAGCCGTCTATCTCAGCGCGGATCTCCGTAAAGCGCTATCTTGTCGTTTAGTGGACGTGGCCAAATCTGGACCGTCCATCATGACCAGCGCGCATTTTGACAAGATCCAACGGCTGATATGGGTCGGAACGATTTTTTGCCATATACGAGGGTCGGTACCCCGGTACCCCGGCTCGACGCTTCGGCACCTCGGTTCGTATGGCTCGGTGCTTCGGCTCGGCGGTTCCGAAGTACGTGGCGTCATCTGAGCCGTCCATCATGACGGGCGCGCTTTTTGGCAAGATCCAACGGCTGATGTGGGTCGGAACGATTTTTTGCCATATACAAGGGTCGGTACCTCGGTACTCCGGCTCGGCGTCTCGGCACCTCGGTTCGTATGGCTCGGTGCTTCGGCTCGGCGGTTCCGAAGTACGTGGCATCATCTGAGCCGTTCATCATGACGAGCGCGCTTTTTGGCGAGATCCAACGGCTGATATGCCTCGGAGCGGATTTTTGCCATATACGAGGGTCGGTACCCCGGTATCTCGGCTCGGCGCATCGAAGTTGAAACGCCGAGGCACAAAGTTGTGTGTTTTGGAGGCACTTCCTAATGGGTCACCTCCTAGGCACTTAGTAGCTCGGTGGCTCGGCTGAACTGTTCGGTAGCTCGGCTGTTCGAACCGGTGGCATTCAGCAAGGAGGGACGCGTGG